>JAJJHT010004648.1:2504507-2518736 GCA_021223865.1 Drosophila pandora | reverse complement strand
CGAGAAATGTGCAGACATATACAATTAGAATCAATTTTCGCTTTTATTTTTTTAAATGCATTTTATTTTGTTTGTCGTTTGTTTGTTTGTTTGTTGTTTTGTTTGTTTGTTTGTTTGTTGCAGGCATGGCTTCGTTCACTAAGGCTATAATAGATATTATATATATCTGATTTGTATAAATATATCGGTAATATCGGTATATCGGTCTATCGGCCTATCGGTATTGCAATCATCATCCTTCTCCTCCTCGTCTATACATTTACAAATTAAATTCAACGAAATCTCTTAAAAATTTAACTCTTTTTTGGCATAAGGTGTGTTTTTGTTTTTTTTGTTTTTACTTTTCATTTTTCGAAAATTATAAATGTAGTTAATGAACTAAATTAGGATTAATTTACATAAATATTGTTCTTGCTCGCAACCTAAATTCAATTGAATCCTTAAACTATTGTCTTGATTTGGTGAGGGCGTGTGGGGATAATACTCTATCCTTTTTACAATCTGTTATCCTTGCTGCACACCGACTCCCTTACTCTCTCTCTCTCTCTTCCTGCACACTTTTTTCAAATTCAGTCTTTTTCTTTTACAAAAAAAAAAAAGAATAAAAAAGAAAAGAAATCAACGAAAGGAAGCCAGGCAACCGAAGGATTAAAAAAAAAAAATGAATCAAAAGACTAATCGCTGGCAGTTTTCGTAAAAAACTGAGTTCAGAGTTCAGAGTTCATAGTTTCAGAGTCCGGGGTGTAAGCAGTAAGTAGTATTAGTTTTTAAATGTAAATAGGCGTCTCCTGGCCGGTGAGCAAACGAAACATGGACGTGGGCATCGTCTTCATTAGGATCTGCAAGGACACGAGGTTATTAGAGGGTTAAGGTATGAGTGGAAGGATGAAAACTGACCTCGCCCACTGAGGAGGACAGGAGCTTCACAATGGTGTCGTGAGGAACGGCCACCACGCTCTGGTTATTAATCTCAATGATGCGGTGTCCAACCCGTACTCCACCCCGCTCGGCAATTCCGCCACGCAACAGACTGCAGATCTGCAGAGAACAGAAAAATGGGATTCATGAGCTTCTTTTCCTTCAAGGATTAAGTCTGAGTACTAACCACTCCGTTTTGGACACTGAATCCGAGCTGGAACAGCGCCTTGGGTCGCAGGATCTTCACCTCGACGACGGGCGGACAGGGCACAACGGTGAACTTGACGGCAGTTTGGTTCTTGGCATTCCGTATGTAGCTCTGGCACGTGGACAGCGGCAGTCCCACCAGGCTCATGCCATTGATGGCGATCAGCTGGTCGCCGATATTCAGTTGCCCGCACCGGGCGGCCGCTCCGCTGGACATTAGATTGGCAATGACCACCGTGGGCAGCATGGAGCCCCAACCGGACTCCACAATGACAACGCCAAGGATCTCGCCCTTGGCCTTCGGCACGACCACCTCCTTTTGGAGCTCCTTCTTGGCGAAGATCTCCAGTTCGTCGCCGAAAATCTCTTGACTGTTGAGCACCTCCTGGTAGTCCATCTCCTTGGCCAGGCTCTCGTTCTCGATGCCGTTCGCCTTGAGGAACTCCATGTAGGCCACCTGGAAGGCCTGGCCAATGGACTGGGCAATGAACTGGGCCTCGTCGCTCTCGAACACATGGCAGATCATCTTGGGCGTTCGATTGTGTTTGCTGGAGGGCTCCTTGGGCGGTGACTCGCCATCTGGCTCCCCACCTGGACTGCCCTGGACGTCCGGCTGGACGACAGCCGGAAGAATCTGTCCCGGATCCGTTACACTATTTGGGACAAAGCGGCGACGGGCCATCAGGACGACCAGGTCGCCGATGTCGGCTATGTAGGATATGGTGCGGAGAGCGTGGTCCATCATGATCTCCTTGAGATCCGTGTTGAGCACCATGATCTTCTCGGTTGATATGAACAGGTCCACCTCGGTGCTGGGCTGGCTCTCGCCTTCTGGGGCCTATGAACAAAGTGGGGAGACTCTATTAGAAGTATGTTTGGAAGGAAGAGTCCTTGTTGTGTCCTCCAGTTGTCCGCCATTCGCATGAAACTACAATTATTTAGGATTAGAGAGACAGAACATGCTTGCTTTTGAATGATGGAGTGCCGGACAAGTCAGGAGGACAAACAAGAACTCGCATCACATATCACAAGAAGAGGTTTCAAAAACCCAAAAATATATGTAATTATATATATTCGAATGTTATCTCGAGTGGGCCAACTCCTTACCAAAGCCTATCGAGAGGAATGCGCAGCAGGGAACGAGAAAAGCGAACGAGAAATATTCTTTTTTTAGACAAACACAGAGCATAGCCTACGGGGGATTCGGATATGGATATGAATGGATATATAGATGGATTGGGAGTGGGGGACTGTTGGTGGCATAATAGTTGGATATAACTATAGTTTGAATCCTGGTGATTACCTTTATCCGGGAGACTGCCTCCTCGGCCTGCATCATCCGCGTCGACTTGGTCGGCTGGCCTTCGCACACGAGCTGCGTGGATCCGAGGTACCTGGCCCGGAACAGCACTCCCTCGATCAGAACTTTGGGTTCCCAAAGACGACCTATGGCATGAGGATTCAAAACATTATCAGTTATCCTTCCAAAGAATTTCATCATAATCCTTTCAGAACTTACGATAATATCACAATTTCAATAAAAAAGAATTTCAAAGAAATGCAGCATTTAAGGATATAATATTATATAATAAAAAATATGATATCTCTGATTTGAAAACTCACCCTCCTTGTTCCTCGACTTGGCCTTCTTGTCCGAGTTGGCCGAGTCCTTGAGCGATTTGATGGAGCCCGTGGGACTCTTGGTGTACTGCAGCTTCTCCGGGGAGCTGAGCGAGAGGTCCGCCGTGCCCACAATCTGGCAGATGTCCGGCGAGTTGGGGGTCAGGGAGGTGCCAATGCCCTGTCGAATGGTGGAGGTGGAGAAGGCCGGCGGCGGCTTGCTGTGCAGGAGTGGGTGCGGATTGGGATTGTTGTTGTCCGCCGAGCCGTTCAAGTGGCCGGTGCTGATGGCCAGTTCTGATCCCTCGTTGGCATTGCTGTCAGCCAGGGGCTATAGAGTTTTTACATAATTTATTAAATAAGTTACATAGTTGATTATTTTCTAGATTTGTATTTTATTTCAAAAGTGACTGACAAACATGAGAGTTTAGAACAAAAGTGTGCGCAGGTCCTTCCTCACTTCGAAGGACCAGTTTCTTGATATTCTTGATATTCAACTTGAATAAAAGCTTCAAAAGGAAATAAGGGATTTAATCTTGAATCAGGACCACTTGGAATAAGAAATCTGAAAGAGAATTAGATGATTAAATAAATAAAAAAATAAAATAATAAGAGGGGAGTCCTAGAGACTGATTACCAAGAGCCAGACTCAATGGAAGCCAATGAAATGAGGATATCAGATGCCATTAGGAACTTCTCCAGCAGGAAGAAAGGTAGTCCAACTCTTCTCAATGATGATTTCCAAATAAAAATTAATTTCTTTTAGAAGACATAAGGAAGCAGACTGGGACTACAAGTGGCCTGACTAGGAACCCAGCTTGAATGGGAGATAGGATCTGCAGGAAGTTAGACTCGGGTTAAAATCTTCTACTAGTTCTACTTCTACTTTACACCAAAACTACTAGAAATATTATATACTTGGGAATGAATAGTTACCAATAAGAAATATATCATTTAAGAAACAGAATCAGAGAAAGGTAATCAGGGCCGCAATCGAAATACCAACAAAACAAAATCAGGGATCAGGACCGCTTCAGGGAATATACAATAAAGAAATCTGCGGAAAGAAGAGGTTCTGGTTAGGATCTACAATCTACAACTATTCTACAGGAATCTAGGAACTAGGAACACTGAATATTTACCAAAAATAACAGGAAATAAGAGACTTGCAACCAGGATGAACAAATTGCAACAACTGCACGTGTGTTTGCGACGACAGTCACAGATAGTGCTGGAGAGAGGAAGTTGTTAGTCATCTGGAGGCAATCTACGAGTTTAGATTTACCAAGGAAACATTAAGCTGGAAGCTGGAAGGAAATCAGGAAAGGAGGGACGTCCTGGCAGGAGGACGACTGAACAGAAAGGGCCAAGACTGGAGAGCCCACTCCGCGCCGTCCGTGAAACTGGACAGGAAACAGGAACAAAAGGAAGGAGAACCACACGTCCAGAAGGATCTGAGGATAAGTCGACCCCTATGGCTTCAAGAACATCAAGGATATCCCAAGGACATATCCATTTACAAAGAAATATCAGCTGATCCAACCATTTGAAACGGTGTGGAATCTAGATCGAACTCATTGAAGAAACTGAATCAGGAACACATGCGATATATGATCTGAAAATAAATATTAATTGTACTAAGAAACTCTAAGATCAACAAGTAGCAGACTATTTACCAATTGGGACAATGAAATGAGGAAATCAGATGTCAGCAGGACCTCTTCCAGCAGTTATGGAGGAAGACCGACTGTCCTCAATGATGATTTCAAAAAGAAATGGTTTTCAAATGACATAAGCGACCAGACAGCGACTACAAATGACGGAACTAGGGGCTCATCTGTAGTGCGAGAAAGGATCTGTGGGAAGAAAGGATTGAAGTTAGGATCTGCAATCTACATCTACTGGAAGGACTGAGTATTTACCAACAAGAAATGAGGAAATCAGGACTGCATCAGAGCATATACAAGAAGGGATCTGCAGGAAGAAGAGGTGCTGGTTAGGATCTAGGTCTACTTCTGTTCTACTTCCAATCCAGGACTACTGAACATTACCAATGGAATGTCCTTGTGAAAGGACGATTGAACAGAAAGGGCCAAGACTGGAGGGGCCAGTGCTCGTCTTTCATAAAAAGGGAACCAGAAAGGAGCCAACCACATTGATCTGAGGCACTTCAAAATTCTTTATTAGGACCCTGTGGACGGGATTAGCTTTGGACCAGTTCGGGTTGGATATTTCCACTCATATTTACCAAGGATATTATAAGAGGGAGCAAACAGGAGGTATGAGAAGCAGCAGGAAGCATAAGAAGCAAAGGAGGAGTCACGGGGGACCACCCAACTGTCCATCTCCTAAATGGGCCACCCGTTCACAAGTAGGGAAGAGAGAAGGACCTCAAGGAGCTACAAACCAGGAGCTCGTCAGATGCGTATTCTGTGGGAGGAAGGAGGTTAGTAGGAGAAGGAGGTCTACGAAGTTCCAACAACTACTAAGAGACTACTGAATCGAGTGCTACACTAGTACCAAATACTACGGAGGAGGTACAAAATATTTACCGTGAGAGCCCCCTGGGGGGAAGTAATACTTTATTCAAAAAACAAACAAGCAAATAAGAGGCGTAGTTGTGATCCGATCCAGACCTACTGGTCAAGGGTAGATTGGAGGAATAGTTAAGGGGGATCATGCCGGGGAAATAGAGTTCCACGGGCCGTAGAGCTATTCGAACAACAGTAACTCTTGATTAAAAAAGATTAAATAATTAAGCTCATATTTACCATAAAATAAAACATAATTTGAAAAAGGTTTAAAAAATCAGAAAATCGGGAAACCAGGACTCTCCCACGATGGTTGTCCTCGTCTGCCTTTAGAAGGACACCTGGAAGGATAGAAACACCTGCGCACTTCTTGAAACCTACTGTCATGTTTGTCACTCTTTGCATCCTGGAAGCTATCCTTAACCTAGCTTACCCGATCGCCGAAGAAGTCCTGATCGTCGTGTCGCTGCTGGCCCAGCAATCGATCCGTCTCCAAGTCCGTGTCCATCTCCTCCTCCGTGGAGGCCGCCACCGGCACAGCGGCTCCCTTGCGTGGCACCCAAACGGGTGAATCGGGATCTGTGGGTATGATTTCGTCACAGAACTTTTGCTTTTCCGGTTGGGCCTTGGCCCGTTGAAGAACCGAACGGATCTCCTTCATGGCTTCCTGAATCTCGGCCGCTGCCTGATGCGTTCTGGTGGATACTACTGGTGGTCTTCCAGCACCACCGCCGCCACTGCCCACTCCATTAATTTTGTCGTCCGATTGTGCTGCAGCTGCCGCCGCATAAACAGCTCCGTAGTGACTGTCCAGATCGGGGGCTCCGTTCGAGCCATCCCCCATATCAGCCACCTCGATGTGGGGCGGCGAGGGTGAGGGCTGCAGAAGTGGTGGTGGCACTGGCATCGGCAATGTGGCAAAGTCACTTATCAGGGCAGACTGTGAGGCATCTGTTGCCGCGACTGTCACCATACTGGCACTATTATACTCGTTCTCCAGATGCTCCGATATGCCAGTGGCGTTGTCATTTCCATTGTGCTCGTGGACGGACTGGGACTGGGACTGCGACTGAGACTGGGATTGGCAAACGGCATTAGAGGCAGATACATTGTTTTCCGTATCGGAGGCGTGGCCACTGCTCAGGCCGTCCTCCAGCACCGGCATGCTCGTGTACAGTTTCCCGTAGTCCGTCGGACAGTTGATGTCATTGGACAGGCTATCCAAGTCGCCGCAGTTCGAGTCGTAGTCTGTTGTCTCCGGAGAGAGTGTGAAGTTGCGAGAATGCCGCCGTAGATTGGCTTCCAGTTCCGTATCGGCCAGGTCCCCACTGCTCCGACTATTGGAGTCTATATAGAGCTCTATATCGTTGTGTTCCTGATAGGCTGGAGCTCCCTGAACGATTTGTTCATTGGGCTGGTCATCAAAATAAGAAATCTTTTAGTAAAGTGAGGAGGAATTTGTAAGGAATAACTCACCTGCTTCCTAGTTGGAGATCTGTGGACCATGTAGAGCTCATCCTTGGGTATTCTGGCCAATCTCTGGCCGATGTAGGCTTGTTCCATCGGCGTCACTGGATATTCTTGTTGCTGTAATGAGTTTAATTTAATTTGCAGTTTAATTTTTTGTTAAAAGTTTCAATACAAACTCTTAATATTTAGTTCCTTATTTTCTAATTTTTAATTTTTCCTTTTGAGGCCTTGGGCCCATTTTCCTCATTTTTTTAATGGAAAATGGGGAGAAACCATATGAAATTCTTATTCTAATTCTTAAAACTAATTGGCATTCTTGGATTCTTTTTTCACCATTCGGGGGGCTACTTCCTGTTTAGAAAAATAATCAAGAAAAGGGAACTCTGAATGATTCCTCTCCTTTTCCTCTTCTTCGTCCATTTCCGCCATTTTGAAATTGTCTTATAACCTATAATTCTACTCTGCTTGAAAGTAGAATTCTCTTGCTGTAAAAAATTATATTTTGCGTATTAATTTAATATTTTCTATGAATTCTTACCCTTAATTATTGGCCTTAATTTTAAACAAGTGCCTTTCTCTTTAGTTTTCCCCTTCATTTCCCTCTTCGTTTGAAGTACCGTTTGCCTTTTTCCGCCATTTTGAAACGTCACTAGCGTGACTTTCATTTTCTTTTATTTTTTTCCTTTTTTTGTCCATTTTCTTTAAGGTCGCCATTTTTCGTTTGTTTCTTTCTGCTCTTCCTTTTTCAGTCTGTTTCCTTCCTACAGTTCTTTTTACAGTCTTTTTTCCGTTCTTGTTCCTTTTTCCGTTCCTGAGTCCATTCTGCTTTAGTCTTTTGAGTTCTTTATCCTTTCCCGGCCTATTTTTCTTTTCCTTTTAACCCCTTTTCTCTACCGTCTTTATTCGGCAGTCTTTTCCCTCTTGCGTCCTTATTCCTCTTCTGTTTTCTTTTCTTCCTGCGGTCTTTCTTCCTTCTACGGACCACAAGAATTACTTTCACAAGTCGAACTTTCACCGAAATCATTTTCTTGCTTCTTGATACTTTTTTAATTTTAATTTTAATTTTTTGACCACAATTATTTTTGCACTTTTATTTCCACAATTTTTTTTCTTTTTTGATTTTATTTGTATTATTTTTGTGTTATTTGAGAGACCCGTACTGTTCGAGGCACAAGTCTGGAATGATTTTATTTCGGTCTGCCGCTGGGCTCCACAAACTTTCTGACATTTTCAAAAAAACCAAATCATTCCAAGGCCTACTCTACAGGAAGTCAAGGACTACTGAGATCCAACTTCAAATTTTAAGTTTTAAGTCCCAAAAATCCCAAATCCAAAAGAGCAAGGTCACACTAAGCTTTAAAACACTAAAATAACCGTTTCACTTACCGAACTGGCCACATCATCTCCGCTCTCTGTGGTGTAGTCGGTGAACCGCTTCTCGTCCTCCGGATTGGCCTTAAAGAACTCCTCCAGAACCTTCCGCGTCTCCGAGAACTCGTACAGGTAGTCGAAGGTGGGCGCCTTCTCCCGCATCGTTGTCGCCGTCGCCGTCGTCGAGGAGCGCTCCTCCTCGTGATCTATCAGATCGATCAGGTTGCCCACCGATGCCTTCGCCATCGAGGAAGAGGCAGTGGCCGGAGCAGGAGTGGCGACACTGCCACCGGAACTGGTTGTGGGCGAGACCCGTTGTGGGAAACCGGGTGGTCGCTTCCGCTGCTGTCCTGCCGGCGGCTGGCTGCCAAAGCGACGCGGGGAGCCCTCGTACTCGGCTATCGGCAGCTGGCCAATCATCTTGGTCACCTTGAGGACGTCCTCGTTGGTGCCGGGATGCTGGCCGCTCGCCGCCTTGTTGTTCATCCAGTTGGTATCGATATCATCGAAGACCACGATCTCCCCATCTCGCAGACACTGCCCGTCGGCCTTGCCCACGTCCGTGGGTGAGCCGGGACTGGCACGGTCCTGGGTCTCGAACTGGCTGCTACCGGGACTGCGTCCCACCCGGATCTGATGGAGATGAGGTCGTTGGTAGTAGTAGCTATTGGTGGAGTCCTGGCTAGAGTCCAGCCTGCCCACGCCACCCGTCGGCGACGGACGACCCGGCAACGGAGCGTACGGCAAATCGGCATTCAGATCCGGAGAGTTTAGCACCGTGCTGGCCGGAGTGACGTTCGGACTACGGGTTCTCATCTCCCACACATATCTCTCCTGAGGCTGCTGCTGCGGATGCTGCTGCTGCTGCTGCTGCAGAATGTGAAGAGGATTGGCCATGGAGTCGTTGCTGCTGTCACTGCCGCCGGACTTGGAGTTCATGGCTGCTCCTCTGGAGTATTCTGGAGTAACTGGACACACACGGATGGCTGCTAGTGCTGCTCTAGAGATGCTACTGCTACTGCTGCTGCTGCTGCTGCTGCTGCGTCCGGTGCTGCTGCTGTAGCTGCTGCTCCGACTGCTGCTGACATGCCTGGAAGAAGTGGGATTTGTGAGATTATTCCATTCCGATGATCTAACAGTGGCATGAATCACTATAAAATCTACTGCTTCTGCTGCAGCTGCTGCTGTCAGTGCAGTAGGTCAGAAAAAAAGACAGGGTTTGGCCGAGATGAGGTGGTTGTTACACGGAGAGAAATTACGGGTTAGAAGGTAGAAGTTGAGGGGACAAGACAAGTGACTTTGGAAAGGGATATGGAAAGGAGTTTCTATAAGAATCCCCTACTTTGATGAACTCTAAACCTTTATAGCAAAGAAATCTCCCTCCCAGGCTCCCCCCCCCTTGAGACTTTAAGGTCCTTTAAAGTCCTTGTGACCTCCGTTGTTGTTATTCTCGTTCTGCGTCGTGGGATTTTAGTGGCAGGTTGCAGGTTAGCTGCGAAATCAATGCTGTGGCAATTAACCCACTCTTGCCGGGGGAGTGAGGGGCGGTGCCACCTCACACGTGTGTGTATATGTATGGGTATGAGTGTGTGTGTGTGTGTGAGTGTGTGTGTTGCACGGTTACGGGTCTACATGTCCGTGTGGTGAGCTGCGCACGTAAACTTGGCCTCCAAAAAAATAAAAAAAAAAACAAACACACACTCAGCCTTTGGGGAAAACAAATCCTTGAGGCTGGCAGGACGAGGCAGGACGAGAAAGGAAGCTGCAGGCTCAGCCCCAGACACAAAAACAACAGCTAGAGGGGGCGGCTAGGGGAGGGAGGTCGTCAGGAATGCACTGTAAACTCCCACCGCCACCCCCTCCCATTACAGACACCTCTATATATGTATAAAATCTATATCTATTTTGCGGCTGTATGCGTATTGTTAAAAATCAATAGATTTGCCGTGTTTTTTTTTGTTTCTTTTTGCCAGCTCCTTGTTCCTTTTTTTTCCTCCTTTTTTTGGGCGGTTTGGGGGCAAACAACAACAAAAACACGCGAAGATTCCCCACTGTCTCGGTTAATTCCTGCGAATATATCTCTCCGGTTTCCGTCCGATGATTTAACTATTATTGGCAACTCGGATTTTGATTTGAAAACAACACCTGTCGTCCGTTTTTGGCAATATTGTGTGCGATTTACCATTTAATTCATATTGCACCGATTTAGCGAATTTCACTATCTTCTTCTTACTTCTTCTATACTGTGCCCATCACTAGCGCGATAAAATCACGGCACTATCGATATTTGGTTAGTGAAGGACTTGGAGATGTGAGTACCACAATCGATAGGCGCCAAACGATAAATCGAAAGATGGCGCCAAAGCTGAAGTTTACATTTTAAGCTCTCCTTTTTAACCATTTAAATAAAAAAAACAAGTATCTTTTACTTTTTTACTTTAGCAATTAATGATTAATTTCCTCTTGCTTTGTTTTATTCAATATTTGGTTTTGTTTTTGTGTAGATTTTTGCAACATTCGAACTGGAAATACAGGATACAAGAGTGGTGTATAAAAGTTCGATGAGCAAAATTGACAAGGATTGTGTGGCAGTAAACAGTTTTCTTCTTGCTCTCGATCAACATTTAATTTACTCACGAAGAGATATATATAATTCTCGATATATATATATATATATAATTTATTTAGACTATAGATTGAAACAATTGAGTGAGTGGTGTTTTACTTTCGTTTGTTTTTAATTGTGATGTTCGCTCATTTTGCTTTTTAATACAATTTTTTAGTTTTACATTGTAAAGTTTCTCTACAGGCTAAACTGGAAGGAATGATTGCATTTAATTATTTCCTGGACACAAAGTGTGTGTGTTAAACTTAATAAATTAGGTATTTGGGGCTGGAAAGGGAGTTAATGTCAACAATATACATAAATAAGATCTTCATAATTAACTAACAGATACAGGAGGATACAGGGGTAGAGAGATAGAGATGTCCTTGTTAGTTAACAGCCAAGAACAAATTAAAAAAAAAATAATAAACATTGCGCACTTAGGATCCTAAGGACATACACATATATGTACATATGTATAGTTCATTAAACATAATTTTGGTAGTTACATCTCTCCATTATTTTTGGGCTTAAACTAGTTGCTCGTTTGGTTCGCCTAACATTAGTAAATACACACACAGTACACACACTTAAAGGCTAAACTACTTAATGATTATGATCTGTGGATTAAAGGATTCTTTTTGGGGATAAACAGAAATAATATAGATACTACGGAAATGGATAATGTATCGATTAATTATCGATTATAGCTGGTAGGCCGGAAATTAAAGCTTTGTATGTTTGACAGTGTCCGTCCAGTAGTTCTGTATTGTCATCGCCTCCAGGCTGTTGAGAAACGAGTCGTTGTCCAGGCTATACATCTCATCCGAGTTATCCTGCAGGATAACAGATTTTTCATTATTAAAAAAAGGATATTTGAAAGGATAATATACTATAAACTTTGGTCACGATTCCTTACACTCACCCGCATGGTGCTGTCATCGATGTAGACACTGGAGTCCGGTTCGCTGAGTGCCTGGGGCTTGTTCAGGTACCGTCTCCGGTACAGGACGATGCCAATGGTGCCCACTGTACAGCATATACCGAATACAGTGAAGCAGATCGCTGAAATGGCACCAGCATCCAGGAAGTAGGTTCTCTACAAGGATTACAAGATAGAGATTAATTCTTGAGAGGCAAGAGGGATTGAGGCAAGAAACCCACCTGAATGGCCAGTGCCTCGGAGGAGATGTTGCTCTCCTGATCGCCTGGTCCTTCGTAGAAGCCACTGCCACTGGATATGCTGGGTGCCGCGGAGGCGGACCTGGTCAGGAGACTCTTGGTGTCGCTGGAGAAGTTGATGTAGCGATTGATGTGCTTGTACTCCGCCGACAGGACCTTCGACTTCCGCGACCGATGCTCCGTCTCCGCCCGCCTCAGTTCGTCCTCCTTGTTGGCGTTCTCGAGGGTGAACGGAGCCTTCTCGCCCTCCGGAGACACGCCCACTCCCGCCAGCAGCTCATCCGACAGCCACTCGGTGTGGATCTTGGGCGTGGAGGGCGTGGCCGGAGCAGAAGGCGTTGTGGCTGTGGTTGGGATGCCAGCAGATCCTTCGGTTTGTTTCACGGTCGCCAAAGTGGAAGCAGTTGTGGGCGTGGTTGTCCCAGTACCCGTTGATCCTTCCCCAGATCCTGATGTAGCTACTCCCGTTCCTGTCCCAGGTCCTGATGCTCCTGTCCCAGATCCTGTTCCTGTTGCCTTGGCTTCTGGGATTGGAACGGGCTTTGTGGTGGTACTGCTGCTACTGCCATTTGTACTGCGGATCAGAGGATGTGTATTAAAGTGGAGGGCATTATCCTGCCAGGACCTACCTAGTACTACTGCTAAAATTCGTGAAATTGTTTAGCTGGTCGGCGGTGAAGTCCGCCGAGCGTTTAAACTCGAACTGGGCCAGTTCCTCGGCGGCTTCTGCCTCGGCATCTGGCTCCTCCGCATCCTGGCCAGTCTCCACCTCATGATCCTCCTGCTCTGGCTCTGGCTCCTCCTGCTCTTGCTCCTCCTCCTCTTCATCGACCTCTTCCTGAAGCTCTTCCAGCTCCTGTCGGGCCACCTGTGGCCGGTGGGTGAGGTCCATGATGTTGCTCTGGGTGGCGGTGGACCAGGTCTGGCTCACAGTCGTCTGGTAAAGCTTTGTGGTGCGAACCGGCTGGGTGACGGCCGTCTCCTGGCTGGGATATGTATGGACATGGCTGGCAAGGAAGTGGGCTATAGAAACAGGATATAGAAATATAAGTAGGTCCTTGAAATGTCAAGAAAGCAGGGAGACCCACCGCTTAGGATGAGGGTTATCCAGAACCAGTGTGACCACCAGTAGAAAGTCATGATGCGCTCCGTTCTGTGATCTTGTCGAGACTGCCGCCGATTCTGTTTGCCAGGAAACGAAACAAAAACAACAAAAATTAAACACTTTGGAGCTTGGAGGATGAGTCATCGAAGTATTGCTAAAAAAAATTTTGCGTTTTACATTCTGAGAAATGGAAGAACTGGTTTTTAGTAAAGCCTTTTTGGGGCATTACTTCATGGCATCCGTCTCCTTATCCCCCCGAAGGTCGTCGACTGATGAGTATTTCTCCAGGGCCCAGCCTGCTCATCCATATCGACAACCACATCGAGATCCACATCCACAACCACATCCACACCCACACCCACGCCGTTTATAAATAAAAGATGTAACTTGTCTCGGAAAGGCCTTTTTGGCCTGGCCCTCTTGAGCTTAGTCTTTCTTAATTGTTATTTTGGTTCAGATGTACATACATAGCTCTGGGTAGTCGACTTGAAGATACTCTTTACTGGGTTATTTAAGGTCTAAAGTTTACACTCTAAACTTCAAGGTTTAGCCATTTTAGGGATTGTTTTCTTATAGTATTTATAGGCTAGTATGTTATGGCTTTATATTTAACGGCCTTTTTAGCCCTATTTACATAATAGTTTGTTGTTTTTATAGATTCTTCTTTACATATATAAAAATCTATATCTATAACAATCAACTCTTATAAATTATCGTAAATAGATTTATTAACAGAATCCATTCTATACATTATATCCATTAAATAGATATTATAGATGAACTTTATCCCTATCTTTGTTATTAAACCTCGTAAAAATAAAATATATCGTTACTCTATTAGTACCGGGTATACCTTTTTTTATAGTATTTAATACAATCTTCTATAGATACTCTCATATTATTATTAATCTTAATCTTAGATTTATAGGTCTCTTATAGATCTTTGTTTCCGAATCATATCACAAATACAACATACCCCTATACCCCCATAAAAGTATCGGGTATAGCTTTGTTCCTTTTTTTAGCCATATTTATAGTTTATTGTTTTTATAGATTCTTTTATAGCTAGATAAGAATATTTATCTATAAGAATATATTCTATAGATACTCTCACTCTTTTGAATAGATTTTGTTAATTTACAGAATTTATTTAACAGAATCCATTCAAACCATTAAATAGATATTGTAGATGACTTTATAACTTATAAATATTTTAATAT
>JAJJHT010004648.1:2471056-2496769 GCA_021223865.1 Drosophila pandora | reverse complement strand
ACTATATAATAGACACTATTAGAAAAGAAACAAAAGAAACCCTTTATTCAAATGAAGTCTTTTTAAATACATAAATCAAATCCTTTTGGTTGTTGTGGCGCTTTGGGATTTTCTCGGTGATTTCCACATATCCAATTTGTTACAAAACTCGGTTGCTGGTATTACTTGATCACTTGAAAACTTGATCACTTGCTCTCTGACATGATATGTAAGAGATGAGGCCTCCTGGTTACCAGGATTACAAAATCGGGCAAACGTACGTTCCAAAAAAGTGATAATTGTTGATTATTTTCTCCTCGAGTCATCGCATTTTAATCGATAGTATTTCGATAATCGATGATCGATAAACGATAATACGAAAGTAGACTCGCTGTTCCCTGCCATATGGTCCTATGCTCTATATATATATATAGGAATATATGCATTAAAGCTAGCTGATCAAAAAACACTTCCAATCACAGAGCCAAAAGTCGGTAGGAGTTCCTCTCAGTGTACATAATTCGTGGCGATACAAAAGAAAAAAAAAAATGGGGAAAAAAACTATAACTTGTCAGGATTTCAGGATTTGAGGATTACGGATCGATTTAAGGCACTCTTCAGGACCGAGAGAACTCCGGAGGAGGCTGACTAAAGTCCGGCAGTGTCGTGGCCTCGGGACGTGGCGCCTCCGGATAGCCGGGCGGCGGCCGTGTGAAGTCCGGCGGAATGGGAACGGCGGCGCTTCCGGAATTTCCAAAATTCGGAGACACGATCTGGGGCATGGGCAGTGATCCGTAGGGATACAGAGTCTGGAGCAGGCCACCACCACCACCACCACCACCTGCGTCGCCGGTGCCTCCTCCGTCCAATCCTCCGAAATCACCAAAGCCAGTCACTCTTATGCCGTCGAGGAGGTTCTCCACACTGGCAGATCCTCGCAGACTCTCCGCGCTGGCCACTCCTCCTAGACCAGCTCTTCCGAAGGCGGCGGCAGCTCCTCCTCCCAGTCCTCCATTGATGTTTGGAACTCCTTCAAAGCTGGCAGCTCCACCAGCTCCCTGAACACCTGCCATGTCTCCTGAAGATCCTGAAAGACCTCCCACACCAGCTCCAGCCCCAGCTCCTACTCCAACAGGTCCACCTCCAAGTCCTCCTCCAGCCATGTCGATGGTATCGGAATAGTCCTGGAATATCTGCATGGTGGCATTCGGTGCCGGGAACATCATCGGCACCTGGCCCATCCGGGTCATCTGGGCGTTCTCCTCGCGAATGTCATGGACGATGGGCAGCAGGGCGTCCAAGAGCGGAATCTCAGTCTGCAGGACGGCCGCCTGGAGGCGGTGCTGGTAGTGGGGAGTCAGCAGAAAGGATGGCGACAAGTTGGCACTAAATACGGTGCAGTTGGGATCCGGATTGCCAGTCTTCTCCGTCAGCTGCAAGTCCATCAGGCTGTAGCTCTGGAAGGCCATGTTCAGAGCCCCGGGCTCCAGCGGCGGTGCCTCGAAGCAGCCCAAGGGTTCGATGGTCAGGGTCTGCGGCTTCCCACCCACTTTGTTCTCCGGTATCATGGTCACCGTGGTCTTCGGGCCCAGATCCGCATCCGGTGGATGGGCATCGGGATTGGCGAAGTGGTCCATGGCGCTGATCAGCGATGGCATGTTCGGCAGACATCCGGCCGTGGCGGTGGGCAGGACACCCTGCGGCAGGTTCAGAGTCGCCCGGGTGATGCCCGGCCGGGCCACAAAGTTGCAGCTCTCGTTGCCCGTCTGGGGCAGGCACTCGACTCCCGTGTAGACCATTTCGATGGTGGCGCCGTCGCGGTGGACGCGGTTGCTCAGGACGCGCCAGTCGTTGGGCGCCTGGTAGGAGTTGGGCGGAAAATTCATATTCCCGTTGGCCTCCTGGAAGCGATTCTCCGACTGGTAGGGCTGCTGCTGCGGGGGCTGCTGCTGCTGCTGCTGCGCCGGATGAGCACCTTGTCCCGGCTGGGGCACGTACTCCTGGCTGGTCGGGAAGGCCGTATTCCGGATGGGCACATTCATGGGCACCGGAGCGGGACGTGTCGGACGTTGCTGCAGAGGTAGCTGCTGCTGCTGCGGTTGTGGTTGCTGCTGATAGCAGGGTCCCTGCCCCGAGAGCTGCTGCACATACTTCGGTTGCTGCAGCGTCGCCTGCTGCAGATTCAATTGCTGCAGCGAGGGCGGCTGCTGTAGATTTAGTTGCTGCAGCGAGGGCGGCTGCTGTAGATTCAGTTGCTGCAGCGACGCCTGCAGCATCGGCTGCTGCAGAGGCGCCTGCTGAAGCGGCAGCTGCTGCGGTATCTGTTGCAGCGACTGCTGCTGTTGCAAGAGATGCTGCTGCCTGTCCGGCTGGAAGTGCTGCAGCTTCGGCTGACAATACTGATGCTGATGCAAATGCTGCTGCTGCTGGCGCAGCTGTTGTTGCTGCTGCTGTTGCAACTGATGCTGCAAGTTCTTCTGATAGTTCTGATGCTGCAAGCTCTGCTGTTGCTGCTGCTGCTGCTGCTGCTGGTGATGCTGATGGTTCTTGGGGAAAAAGTGCGGCTGCTGCGGAACATTTGGACGCTGCTGCGGCTGCTGAATCGGTTTCTGAAGTTGCAACAAGCCCGCCGGCTGATTCTTGTTATTCACAAAGTGCTGCTGATGCTGTTGCGGCTGATGCGGATTGTGCATCTTCTGGTGCTGATGCAAGTTGTTCATCTTTTGGTGCTGATGCTGCTGCTGCTGGTTGTGCATCTTCTGATGCTGCTGCTGTTGCTGATTGTGCACTTTGTGATGATACTGCTGTTGCGGACTATGATGCATCTTCTGGTTCTGTAGCTGTTGCTGCTGCGGATTGTGCATCTTCTGATTCTGCTGCTGCTGCTGCTGCAAGTGAGACGGACGCTGCAACAACTGCGGCTGCTTCGGCTTGTTCTGATTCGGCATATGCTGCTGCTGCTGCTGATTCGGATTGGAATTATTCCTGTTCTGGTGCTGAGCCTTCTGCTGCTGCTGAATCTGGTGCGGCTGCTGCGCCTGCTGGCCTTGCTTCGGATGCATTTGCTTCTGATGCTGCAACCAGGGACCGTGAGAATTAAAATTGTTGCCCCAAACACATCCAATAAGCACTCTACAAAGCTCTCTAATAATACTGTACTTCTAAGCTAACGCCCCTATTGAAAGAAGGGAATAGATCGACTGAAGGGTACTGGATAGCGTCGACAGTCTAGTTATATAATTGAAAACTTGAAGGCTACTGGGTTTTCCATCTAATCAATGAGTTTAATAAAAAAAATTTGTACTGGAAAGGAATATGAAAAGGATGACACGATAGTATTGCATCCTCCTATGTCTCTGTCTATCTCACGAGTGGCTTTTTTGATCAAATTTTTAACGCATTTTCACTTAAAAAAGTATAATATTAGTGATAATAGTCACTATAAAACTGAAAAGGCTTCTGCTGATTCAAAAAAGCGGAAAAAAACCAAACTTTAACAAAAGTGCACGCATGCGCCTTCAACTTAACCCTACTTTTGTATATTTAGGGACCCTCTACACCAAACTTCTGGCATAAACATTAGTTTGTAACGGCCTTAAAGCTAAAGTCAACCAAATGTGTATTGAGAAAACTCATAATTCCACGGAAATACTACCAAACTTTTCGAATTTTTCTGATTATACTCTTTTTTCCTAAATAATACTATATCTTTGAAGTTAAAAATATCCTCATTTACTTTTCCAAGACGCAGTCTCTTTTGCTTCTTCTTGGGTCCTTCGGCCGGTGGAACGTCGCTCTTGGGCTGCTGCTGCTGCTGCTGGACCTGGACCTGAACCTGGACCTCGTTAGGGTTTTGGTTCTTGTTCGGCTTGGCCTGACCTACGGATGATGGATTCCCGCCTTGTGGCACAGTAGCCGGTGGCGACTGCTGCTTCTGCTGTTGCTGTAGCTTACGATCCGGCTGGAGAATGGTCTTTGGCTTCTCATCGCTCCCATTTTGGGGGGTCTTTTGGAACTTTTGATGGTTTGGCTTCATCGGTGACTGTGTAGTAGTGCTGGGGAACTTACGGTTCGGCATTGCGCCATCAATTAGTCAAAAAACAATTTAACGAAGAGAAGCACACAATTTTTTCACCTGAATTTTTAAACAAACAAAAAACGTGTCACGTGTTGCCTGACAGCCTCCTTACTTTTTAACAATTACAACACTAATCGGTGGTTCCAAAGCTTGACGCCAGGGGTGCTTCGATTTCCAACAATCGATAACTCGTGAAGAGATGAACTAACGTTAGAGGTTACTATCGATATAACCATTAAATATTTAATTTTATTCTTATAATTACTCTTAGAATTATTTAAAAATGTTAATTTTGAGGATAAACTGAGACAAATCATTCAAAAACCTTGCTTATTCCGCTAATAACTATCAATATTGTTTTATCGAAATCATCGTTTAACTTTCAAACAATCGATAACTCTTTAAGATATGAACTAACAGTACAGCACCACGCTGTACTATTCTATCAATATTAAATGTTACAATTATTTCTTAAAATTACTCTTACAATGACTTAAAAATATTAATTTTGGGAATAAACTTAAATTAGAGAATAAATCATTAAAAAATCTTGCTTACTCCGCTAATAACTATTGATTTTGTTCTATTGAAATCATCGTTTAAATTCCGAGCAATCGATAACCCGTAAAGAGATGAACTAACAGTACAGTAACACGTTCGAGGCTACTATCGGTATTAAATATTATATTTATTTGTTATAATTACTCTCACAATGACTTAACAATATTAATTTTTAGGTTAAACCTAGATTAGAGGACAAATCATTGAAAAAACCTTGCTTATTCCGCTAATAACACAAATTAATGTCCAAAACATCTGGCCATTTTGTTCTATAAATTTACAATTATCGAAATCATCGTTTAAATTAAATTGTTCAATGACTAGGTTATGAACAGGTGGACATTATTGTTAACTTAATTATATTATTTTTAGTGGCAAGCATGTGGAACAACACCCATATAGAGATACATATTTTCTGTGTATTATTTCCATTCAATCGACTTTGTTTCCCCATCATTAGCAGCCCCCCCGATCGGATCGCAATATTTCATATAGTTTTTTACGCAAGATGCAACAATGGGCGAATGCCAAGATGAGATTTCCATTTTCATTTCCAAGAGGCCAAGAGAGTTGCGTTTTCGGTTTTGCTCCGCTTTTTATTGTCTCTATTGTCTTGGCATCTCTTGTCTTTGGAAGCTGCAATTGCAGTTGAAAAAAAAAATAAACAAAAAAACCCCCTCTTAACCGGATATACTGTGGATACTGTGGATGTGATGGCAAAAATTTGAAAATTCATTCCCATTTTCTGCATATGATTTTCTGTTTTTTTGTTTGTTTTGTTAATCATATTTTTCACTTCCCCCTCTGATAAGTGTATATTTTTTTATTTTTTCACAAACTTACAGTTTTCTGTTATTTCCTTGATGCGTTTTAAATAAAGATATTTTCCGGTTTTCAGAATACAAACTGCAATGAAAATTTTCACAAAAAAAACCATTAGAAAGTTAAAAAAATCTTTGTAGATAAAAATATAGAATTTCTTGAATTGAAAAAATGTTGTTTTTGAAGGACATGTTGTATCTAATATTTATTTTTGGTCTCATTTGGATGCCCTCCAGTGCCGCTACACCTGGCTGATCTTTTGGCCCCTGATTATGTATATATCTTAAGATTTAGTTTCAGTATGAGTTTCGTTTTGCTTTTGACTTTTTGGTTAATCAAGTCTGGGTGCCTTGGCTTGGGTTAATTACAACCCGGCTGGGTGCGTTTTTTAAGCCATTACTTTTGTGTGATTATTTTAAATATTTACCATAAAGCCAAACAGCGTCTCTTATGCAACCCAACGCGAGCCAATTAATTGTAATTTGCTTCGGGGCGATAAGAACGTGCTCGAGTGTAACGAGAAATTCTCTGGGCTCGGTTCAGAAGCCAAGTCATCTGAGCTCTACCATAAAAAAAAACAGCAGGCGGCAAACAATTAAAGCCATTTTTATAATTTCCGACACTTTTCAATTTGAATTTATTCATTTTTTTCCTCAAGTTTTGAATTTAAAGTGTGGTAGCACTCTTTTAAGTTTCAGGACCTACGATACCTTTTATCGTAAAAAGTTATCGAAATTTGAATGACCACGAGTCCTAGGGATGCACCAAATAAATACTTATTTAAGCTTTAAGTAGGTTGTTTTAGTATTTTAAGTGTTATTGGTGGAGTTATAGTCCTTCTGATTTAATATTCATATAATTTACTTAGATCTTGATTGTCTCCAGAACAAAAAAGTGACAAAACATTCTTCTTTAAATTCTGCATTAAAATTCGAAGTAAGTTATCGACAGTTATCGAAATACAAATAACCACGAGTCCTAGGGATGTGCCATTTGAAGGCATTTAAAGTTGTAGGTGTAGAAGTTTTAGTTCCTCCAATTTCATAATTATGACAATTTACTTTGTTCTTATTTAATTCCAGAACAAAAAAAGTGGTCATACCGTTTTGCTATTCTTTCTTTGTTATCGAAATTGAAATAATCAAGAGTCCTAGAGATGTGCTATTTAAAATAATTTTGAAGTTTTAATTCCTTCAATTTCAGAATTACAAATAGTCTTTATTCTTATTTGATTCCTGAACGAAAAAGTGGATTCTATCGACTGTTATCAAAATTGAAATAACTTCGAATCCTAGGGATGTGCTTTTTGAAAGCCTGTTGAGGCTTCAAATATTTTTAGTATTTATTTTGAATATATAAAAGTTGTAGTTCCTCTAATTTCATATTCATGATTATTTACTTATTTCTTATTCTTATTTATTTCCAGAACGAGAAAGTGACAAACCCATTTTTTGCGGTTTGCGCTTCAAAATTCCAGGTAAGTTTCAGTTTCTTTCGCCTTCGCTTTCATATTACCAATATTACCCACCGACGTGTCTGGCATGGCCAAAATGGTCGAGGAAAACCCAGAACCCAGAACCCAGAAACCAAGAAAACAAAACAAAAACATTCTATTGGGGTCACTAGAATCGGTCGCCGGTAGAATTTGTTAGTGGGTTTTGTGGGGGGGGTTGTGGGTGTGACGATTATACGGTGACACCGATTCCCGCCGGCTGATAAGTCGGCCCGTGGAATTGATTAGGCTGACCCATAACTGGGATTACAAAAAAAACAAAAAAAAGTATTGAACTGTTTCGAGGGCGGGAAGCCAATCAAAAGTTGTGACACTTGACCCGGTTCAATAATGCATCGGATGAACCACTTTGATAGCTAAATAATTCAATAATTCCCAATTGAGGTCATATAACATTGTTTTTGGATAAATAATAAGTTGGTTTAATGACACAAACAAATAAAAATAATAATTGTGGTTCTAGTATTGTAATATTATCTTCAAAAGATATAGGATACTGTTATTAAGACTATACCGTAAAAATAAACCGTCAAAACAAAGGCTCAGCTAATGAACTTCGTTTTGCCAAATCAATCGATTAATTTGACAAATGAAGCCATTAGCTTTTCGTCATGTTTTTCTTTTGTCTTTTGACTTCCTCGCCAGTTGGCCTTTCCCCTTTTTATTTTTGTAGCTCTTAGTTTGTCATATTTTTAATAAATTGTATTTTAAATAAAGAAAATAAATCACAAATCTTGAATACTCTTTAAGGGCGCAATATAGGGCTATATCTTGAGAAGAATACTTTGAAAAAAATCTACATTTAAATCTAGAAACAAAATTTGACTCAGTGGCTTTATGACTCCAATCTAAGGCTATATCTTGGTTTATATCCATCCGATTCTAAAACGGAATATCTTAAAAGATTTGTAGATCTATTCTTGACGAATCTGCATCAAAATCTAGAAACATAATTTTCGATCTATTTTTTGTGATTTTTTTTTTGGGAGACCCTTTGGAAAATACCAGATAAGGCATGGGAGGGAAAATAAGTCTCCAAGTCAAGATCATATCTTAGCTAATATCCATCCGATTCTTGAGCGGAATACCTTAAAAGATTCACAAATTGATTCTACATGAATCCGTATTAAAATAAAAAAACAAAATTTTTGATAAATTTTTTGGGAATTTTTTTTGGGGAGACCCCTTGGGAAATATGGGGGAAAGAAGAAGGTAATAATATGACCCAAAGCGATGGTCAATATTGCTCCTATTTTTGACCGGAATACCTGAAAAATTTCTTAAATTTATTTCCCACAAATCTGCATTAAAATATAAAAAATAAAATTTGAATCCATTTATTGTGAATTTTTTGGAGAGAGCCTTTGGAAAATGTCGGAAAAAGCAAGACACGGAACTGTCTAAGGCCGCTGGCCAAGGCCATATCTTGGCCAAAATTTATCCTATTTTTAAGCGGAAGACCTTAAAAGCTTTGTGGATAGATTCTCCATTAATCTGAATCAAAATTTGGAAACAACATTTGCGATTCAATTTTTATGAATATTTCTGGGGAGAGCCCCTTCGAAAATCTCATAAAAATCATGGAAGTGAAAATATGTCTCAAAGGCAGCCCTATATCTCTGTTAATATCTAACCGATTCTTAAGCAGGATACCTTAAAAGATTCGTAGATTTATTATCTATTTCCCTACAACATTATAATACCCAATTGCAGAGTATAAATACCGAAAATCTCAAAAGCTGATTGGCCATCCAAAGACATCGTTGCAAGCGTTCGTTCAACTTTGCATTTGAATTTGCAAACCGCCGGCACGCCACATCCCAGCCATCATTTAATAATGATATGGCCAATTCCGATGCTTCGCATATGAGTCTTATGAGTCGGAAGGGGCCAAGTTAAGCTAACTATGTGCAAATGATCGGTTAACATAAAAAAAAAAAGAGAAAAAAAAAACACAGGTAAAAAAACGAAAAAAAAGAGTGAAGCGAAAATGTATTTGCCAAATTTTTAATAACCATAATTAAGTGCTTAAGGCCAGGCAGGAAATTGCATAATTGCGTTGACTACCACAGGTGATGTCTGCATTGTCTGTTTCCCTCCCCTTGGCTACCTGTCCCCCCTATCCCATCATTATGCAAATTCTTATTTCTTTTTTGTTCTATTCGCTCATATATCACGTATGTCGCAAAGTCGCAAAAAAAGACACTTTGACGTCAGTTGGCTGGAAGGGAGGTGGGTTAGAAGGGAGGTAGAGCTATGGAGCTTCACCCTCTACCCCTTTTTGATAAAATCCCCTTTTTGGGAAATCCACAAATATCCACGAAATCGAAAAAAGAGCACGTTTCTGCAAAATGCAATTCCCAAATATGCATAATATTTTTAGATTATTTTTCCAGATTATTTTAGGGATTAATAAAGGGGATTAATAGAGTATTTCGGTCAGTGTAGGGTTCTGTGGGCAGCGGGAAAACTTTCATTTCAAGCATATTGGTTAATGACTCTCGGGGCGAGGTCTTGGCATTGAAATTTGATTATTGATGATTGCACGCGAGCTCCCAAGTGGAGATATATATATATACGTATATATTCATATATTTATAGTTCCAAATGAAACTGAAAACTAAAAAACTTGAAACTAAAAGCCTGAAAAGTGAAAAAGTAAACCGAAAACATTGCATCTTCCATTCAAAAGTGGGAAAAACCTTTCCAATTGCTACCGTTTTTCAGACAATGGGGGCCCCCCTTTTTTTCTCCAGGCCCACTTTTACTTTCGGCTAATTGCCTTACTTGGCCAGCAGGCGGCGCCACTTTCAAAAAAAAAAAGAGTAATATTATTAACAATATAATATATATCTCTTAAAAAGCATTTCCTTTTGTGCAAAAAATGTGTTTTTTTTTTAAAGCCATTGAGGAGATGTCGGCAAATTGATTCGACGGGGTGACATAATGGATGTACCACTTCCCCCTAATTAATTACCCCTAATTACTAATTGTGATTAATCAATTTGCCATCTCATGTCTATCATGCAAGAGCATAATGCGTTACATGATTTTAAATATGGATAATTGGCAGAGGATAGAGAGGAGGAGCCTCATCATTATTGGATGGAAGGAAAATCATCTATTTTATACCTCAGTTCCTGTTTTGCCAATTTCCTATCCGGATATTAAGGGGGGAATGACTGGCAGATGTAATGATACCTGGTACTTCAAAGTATCTCTTAAAAATATCTCCCAAAGATATGACTAATTTATAGACTGAAATGACACATTTCTCTGACTAGGCTCTTCCCTTAAAAGTCATTACAATTAAATTACAAAAACCCATTTGACCCATGTGACTAATTACAGTATTTTAATAAAATTACTGACTAATAAAAAAATAAAGTCATCATCAAAAATATGAGTTTTTCTTATTCTTGAAAGGATTTAATTGCAATGCGGAAATTCCTTTCAAGGTCTTGCTTCAAAAAAATCTGAGAACTTCAAAGGAAAATGTGAGCGGAAAAGCGGAAAATACATTTTCTCAGTGACTCGGAGGGAGGGAAAATGAGAAATGCTTAGATATTTAGCAAAAGAAAAGTCGCTGGAGCGACAATTCCCGTTCCGCTGTTGGTTTTAATTTCTATATGGGAAGGGCATGAGGTGCTATAATACATATATGAGATTTGAGCATTTTATATAACTTTTTTTCAGGCATTTTGCTTTTCTTTTTCTGGCTCAGATCTAGGGTTTATTTGAGCCAAATGTATGACTTAATAGAAAAAGTAGTTAATCTTACACTTTACTCAACAGTTCCATTAAAATTAAACATTTTTAGGCATAGATCTTTAAAATATGTCAGTTCTATCCATAGTTTCATTAATTTTTCTTATACTCTACTCTTTATCAAAGACAAAAAGAGATCTATTCTGTCGATAGTTAATCGAACACATATATCTGCTTATTTTGCTTTTATTTTTCAGGCTTAAATCCAGGGGTTTTTGAATTCAAATGTATGACTTAATAATAATCATAACCGATAGTGCGATCTAAAGATATTTCTGATCGTCTTTTTTTGATTCTATCGATAGTGTTTAGAAAAGATTCTTACACTTTTCTAAACATCAGAGAATGTCTATTAAAATTAATCACTAATTAATTGATTGTTCTCATTTTTCTACTCATAAGAAGAGACTCTACTCAATTTCCATAGGATATTTAAAATTTTAAAAAAATAGCTTTAAAATCTATCGATAGTTTATAAATTGATCTCGAGCTCTACTTATTAGAAATAAAAATGTTGAAACAAATAGATTTTCAATCTATTGTTTCTATCGATAGTTAATCGAATTTGTTTCTATTTCCATTGGAAATTTAAAATCTTCTCTAGAAAGAAATCTTTAAAATGTAACAATTCTATCGATAATTAATCGATTTTTTTTTAACCCAGCTGAACAGTTAAAAATCTCTTATTCAAAGAGAGCTGCCTCCTTTTAAAAATCGACTTCTTTTTCCGCATTCACTTCACAGTGCCAGAAATTAGAGGAAAAGGAAAGGTAGGCAAATTGTCATAAAGGGGGGGACCTGAACAGAGGCCCTCCCGCGGAGGGGCACATCCGCCGGCCAACGGGACGTATGAGTAACGTCAATTGAATTGACAGTTTAACAACAAATTACACAACAGCCCGAAGGGGGGCCGACCAGGGGCCGCCAGACAATAGCTGGGGGGGCCTCATTAAATGCCGTTGAGGAAAATGTATGTGAGCTAATTATTTCTAGCTGCACAGCAAACAATTTAGATCAACAAAGTGGCCCACAAAGAACGCTACAAATATTTAACAGCTTAGATAATCATCTGAAAGTATACCTCTGCCATCCATAATCCCATGGAATGTAAGACCTATTAGAGACCCATTTGTTTCAGTGCATGTCTGTGGTATTGTTGCATTTTTGTGTGCCTCCCCCCCCTCCCTGGTTGTGTAATCCAAAGCGATGCCCCACTGTAGAGTGACCCGGAATGCGACGCCAGCGGTGACATCACAGCCAAGTGGAACAATAATAATGGTAGTACAATACCAGCCACCCACTTGGGTTCGATCCAATCGGTTAAATAAATTAAAGCCCGATTTGCATAAATTTTTAATCGAATCGGATCGGAGTTGAGGTGACAAAGCGTGTAATTTATGCCACATTTCCCCTCTCATATCTCAGTATTTTTGTATTTTTGGTGAAGACATCTTCTATTGTGTGTCTGCCACAAAAGGCAAAATAAATAAATAATAATAATAATAAATAGCAGCGACAATGAAATTTTTTAACTGCAACTGCAACGGCAACGGCATTTGCATCTCAATTTGCATCTTCGGTTCGAGTCTCCCAAGGCGGTTTCCATCTTTTCCCATAATGATCTTTGCAAATTTTTGCATTTTTCTTTATTATTATTTTTTTTTTTTGGGATTTTTCATCCGGTCTTGTCATTATTCGAAAGTCATAGAGTCATTCTGGGGACTCTGCCAATGACATTGTATTCCCACAGCCGAAAAAAAAGGGTCAGAAGTGATTTTTGGAGAAGGGAAGTACTAGGGAGGAGATCTCTTATACCCTTAAAAAAATATAGAATTAAATAGCTTCTTAAATAGTTTTTTTTTATATTATTTTCTTAAGTTTCCTAATAAGCAAGGCTGTTGCATATTTTAAAACGTATTTGAATTTGATTTTGATTATTTCATCATTGGAGGGGCTGAGGAATTTTGGATTCGATTTGGGTCAGTGGGTGAAAAAGAGCGACCTTGGCGCTATCCTAGAGAGGCGAGCAAGAAACGGAACTCGGGGAAGGTCAAAAGGCGCACGATCTTGACGGAGATGCCAAGTTCAAAGTCAAGACAACAAAAATAATAATAATAAAAATAATGATAAGACAACAAGGAAGTGTGAAGTTGGGCAAACAATCGAAAAGCCGCTGTAAGACACACACCAGCTGTCGAAGACTTACTTGAAATTCGAGACTCCAAGACTCCAAGACTCCGAAACTGGAAACTTGAGACTCGAATTGAATTATTGGAGATGGGAAGCGAGGCTTCCATCCTCGCCGCCGGCAAATAAATCACTTGCCCCATTGATCATTCAATGTTTCATCCATCTTTTTATGATCCGTGATCAGTGAACCTCTCCTGGCATTGGCCTAAATATGGTATTATGGCCAAAACCGAAAATAAACTTAATTGTCAGTGATTAGAATTGAAATTCAATTTAAAAAAAAACAAATAAGTGACACAACCAGATTTGATGATTCCAGTTACAGACTGAATCACGATCGGAGTCTCAGAGGCCTGGCTTTGAATATTTATTTTTGAATTATTTCGAAAAAAAAAACACACACATTTGAGGAAGTAGCACGCTTCTGCCCCTTCTCTCTGGGCCTTATAAGTGAATGCCCCCCCTGGTAGTACCCCCTTTTTTCCATTTCGATCCGCTCTTCTGAGAGATCCCCACCTTTCCAGATGTACGAGTCACAACAAACATGCTATTAAGATCTTGGGTCCTCAGGAGACTCGACTAAGGGATACTCTCTAAGAGTCTTTAGATAAGGGTTTAAAAAAAAACCAGTTTTTAAAATCTATTTTTAAACATATTTCGAGGGTTTTTTATCTTATACCAAAGGAATAGATCTTTAGGGATAATATTTAGGTATTATAGTTCTCGAATTTAAGAGATTCGAAAGTTTATTTTTGAAATTCAAAAATGTATAGAAGTATTTGAAAGTCTTAGAGACATTGAGGATAGTTTTTGAAACCCCTAAATCTAAATCAATACCGATCTCAAATATATATATTTCAGAATAGTATTTAGTTTATATAAACTTTAAAAATCATATTTTCAAAAGTTTTGTTTTTGAAATTTGAAAAATTTTCAAGATTTCAAGAGTATTGGAGTATATAATACTTTTCATACTCATACTTTTTCTTTTATCAGAAATACTATATATCCCGCGACCCTTACAAACTATTCCTAAAACAGAGAACACCCCTAGTGTCTACTATTAGAGGGTATTTCAGTAGCCGCAGCTGATTCAGAGTCTGTTGATTCTACTTACTTAACGTGTGGCCTCTATGCCCGGCCAGTCATAAACTGGTTTAACGACTCGAAGTTCTACACAAACATATAGACATATAGAAGTGAACTTATACACTTAAATAGAGAAAGAGAGGGTCTGATATCCAGTGTCAGGTAGGCACTACTATATAGTATCCAGGGGCATAAAAATATAACAAAAATGTTAATCAGCCAATTGAGGCTGCACTTGGACTTGGACTTCATACATATATAGTCTTTGGGTGGGGGAGTGATGAGTCAACCAGGACAGGAATCCCCACTCCCACACCTCCACCTTTTGTGGACTACCCGATAAGATAAAGTAACCATTGATAGTCCGTACAGTCCGGAACATGATGAACAAAAAAACAAAGAAAGGAAAATATATAGAGGTAGCATCAGAATCAGTGCATGGCAGCTGGCAAAGTGTAAATGATTTAATATGCGACCAGTTAGTAGCGAGCGCACCACACCAATTGCCAATCCAGTTAAGAAAGGCAAAAAGCAACACTACTCTGCTCACTAACTGTAAAGAAAAAATAATAATAATAATGGTAAAGCGGGCCAAATAGATAAAATCGTAGTGGAGTGGAGTGGTGGGGGCTCTATGGGGTTAACTCACTTTATCAGAGATCACTTAGCACCAAAGTGCGGCCAACTTCTACAGTGGCTAGCGGTCTGAATGGCTCTGAATAATTTAAAAACTCTTTAAATTTCATCAGAGCTGGTAGTTGGGGAGTATTACTAACTAAGAGATAATGGGAGGTGCTAAGCAGACACCTGCTTTGTCTATCTAGAGCCCTTTATCAACACAATATGTCATAAAGTTTGTCAATAAAGTGTGAGATATATGGGGAATTATTAGTCATACGAAATAAAATGTATTTCAAAAGCGAAGAGAGGTCTTTTGTTGAGTTTATTGAGTATATGATACCCGGTACTCCTCGTTTAAATAGGATAATGATTTATAAAGTCTTTAAGGTTTATAAGGACTATACTATTCTTAAAAGTTTATTTGAAATATGAAGATTTTTTGATTATTATTATAAGAAGATTAATATCTCTTTTGTTGAGTTTGTGGAGTATATAATAACCGGTACTCCTCTTACCAATAGGATAATGAGTTATAAAGTCTATAAGGACTATAACGACTATTTTTAAGAGTTCATTTTAAATAGGAAGAGAGCTCTGTGGTTGAGTTTCTAGTTTTTGGAGTATATGATACCCGGTACTCCTGTTATTACTATAATAATGATTTCAAAACTGATACTGATTCTTTTTTAAGGTCTATAAGGACGATACTATTCTTAAGAGTTCATTTAAAATAGGAAGATTATTTGATTATCTTAGGAGGATTATAACTCTTTTGTTCAGTTTATGGTGTATATGATAACCGGTACTCCTCTTTTTAGTAGGATATTGGTTTTAAAACTGTTAGTTCTTCTAAAATTCTATAAGAACTCGAACTATAAGGACTATTCTATTCCTAAGAGTTAATTTCAAATAGGAAGAGAGCTTTATTGTTCAGTTTATGTTGTATATGATAACCGGTACTCCTGCTATCACTAGGATAATGGTTTATAAAGTCTATAAGGACTATAAGAGAGCTCTGTGGTTGAGTTTCTAGTTTCTGGAGTATACCATACCCAGTACTCCTGTTATTACTTTAATAATGGTTTAAAAACTGATACTGATTCTTTTTTCAGGACTATACTATTCTTAAGAGTTAATTTCAAATGAGAAGAGAGCTGTAATGTTGAGTTTTTGGAGTATATAATACCCGGTACTCACTAGAATTACTGCAATAATTTTGTTAAAAACAGATAGTTCTTCTAAAAGTCTATAAGGACTATAAAGACTATACTATTCTTAGGATTTCTAAGGAGTTTAAGAGATTAAACTTCACATTAAAACCATTTTTTAAAACTAATTAGATTCTAGTATAGCTGTGTCTGCTAATCAGTTTTTTAAAAATACTCTTTTTTGAAAAACATTACCAAAGATTTGTTTTCCAATTCTTCGATCTATACATTTTTCTATAAAAAAGTCTATAAGGACTATAAGGACTATACTTAGGACTTAAAAGTACTAAGAATAACAAGTCTTTGAGTTCGAATTTAAACCATTTTCTAAAACTCACTAGATTCTAGTGCAGAATACTATTTGTATGTATGTCTTTTAAACAGTATTTTAAAAATAAAATTTTCGAATAAAATTTTTAATCTTACTCCTAAGATTTCTATTCCAATTCTTCGATCTATAACATTTTCTCTTAGCCATGTCTTACTGTATTTATTAGCAATTGGCAACAGCGGCTTTTGGGCTTTCGGCCATGCTCGACTAACTGAGCGAGGCTCCTGCAATGATATTTTTGGCCAGCTGCTGGTCTCTAAACAAAAGACACTATTTGCAGGAGACTTCCATTCATAATCCTGCCCAGCAGATCCTTTACACACACACCCACACACAGACACATGTACAGACACACGTGCGGCATAAAAAGGACCTGCAGTTTGTTGTTTGACTTTTGGTTTATTGATTTTTAGCCGAGAGACAGGTTCTCAGGCAAGGAAAACACTGAAAACACTGGAAACACACCCTTGTTGTGCCTGTATGCGTGATGGTATGCCTCTGTGTGTGTGTGTGTGTGTGTATCCCTGGACAACAAAAACAAATACACGAAAGCCAGGAGCTAATTAAATAAAAGGCGGCTGCCATCAGGATTTTAAGGATATTTTTTTAACTCACTTTTAAGGCCAATAACACTTTGTATTTTTTTTATTTCTTTTTTTTCGGTTTTTAATTGAGATATTAACGTATATCTGTTTGATTTTTTTTTTTTTTGGTAAAGGCGGGCGTCTAAAACAACAACACTAGAGTGGCAAACAGCACGCCAAAGACACTCACACACTCGAAAAAAAAAATGGTTAAAAGCGACGCATAAAGCGACGAATACACCGCCAATCCGCGAAATCGCACCTTGTTTTCCGAGCTGCGCGAACGTTATGAGTCGTATGGAACCGTATACGTTATGGCCTCAACCACTGATACCTTTTCAAAAATGGCCGGGTGAATGGCAAAAATGGTAGGCTTGGCGCCATTTATTTGAAATTTTTTCAACTGAAAGCTAATTAGAGAAAAAGGGAGGTTATTTCAGCTTAAAGTGCATTATTTTTCATTATTTTTAGGCTTATATGAGTTTTTAATCTATTTTTATTGTTTCGAAACAGTTTTAAAGGTATTTTCGAATATTTTAACCATTTTTTGAGGGTAAGTATATTTGAAATTAATGTTTTTACCTAACAACTTGCTCTTTAATAGCTTATTAAGATATTATACAATAAAATCAAACATTTTTAATAAAAATAACGATTTTATTTTGAAAACAATAATTTTCAAAAACATAATGTTTCTTAAACCTTTCTCCAATAGACACTTTCCTACCGTGTTTTTGCTTATTTAAAATAAATAAAAAAGCTTTGAACTATCCTAGACATCCTGATTTTACTTTAAAATAAGCTATCTAACATATTCTTGAAATTTATAACACAAAATAACCATTAAATCCAAAATATTCAAATATTCAAAAAAAGCCCGCTTTGAAGGCAAAAATTCAATATTTGAATAAATTATAAATATTTGCGGTATATTTAAGAAAAAAAACAGTAAACATTTCTTTTGCGCTCAAACTATAATAATATTTACACAAAAAACTTCTATAAGTCAAAATAAAACGTATAATTGCACAATAAAATGAAATTTTCTGTTTTCAAAAACGAGTTTGATTTTCATCATCGAACGAAAATACCAAAGAGAACTAAAATACTGCGCAGTGCAGTGAGGACTATCGATAGTTACACGGCCACCACTAGCGACGCTATCGCCAATCAAACTGCCATCACTAGTGCTGGGCAAACAAATTCATTTGAAATAGAATTGCATTTTTCGTGTTGAAATAGTGCGAAATAAAGTAGAGAAACATAGATGTGCTTGTATGAAGTGCGCCCAGCAGTCCTCTAAAAGGTAAGTTCTAGTGAAGTGGCCTCCACGTTGCGTGGAAATGGGCGCAAAAACAAAAATGGCCGAGGGTTCGCGTCACTTTTATGCGCCTTGTGTGTGATTTTTTTTTTTTGTTTTTTTGCGTCTTTGGCTGTGATGGTGTTGGTGAAATAGTTTTATTATTATTGCAGCAACAACAACAACAGCCCGAAACTAGGACAGCGCGCCACAAAACATGTATTCTGTTCTATAGAGTTTAGTTGTCATATTTTGTGTCCTTCCATTGTAGCATCCCGAGATCCATAGATCGCCGCGATGTCCTCCTATTTTGGCGTCTACATTCCGCCCACAAAGGTCGGCTTCGAGGGTTCGGCGGCCCAGTGTGCTGGCTCTATAGCGGCATTGAACATCAAATCCGGACCAGTTCTAGCATCCACACTACCAGTTTCAGTGCCAGTGGCAGTCGCATCCAATCCGGTTGATGCCGCCGCCGGTGAGTCCGGCTCTGAAAATGCTGATTCGAATGCCGGAAAGTACGAGGATCCCGACTATCCACGTAAGTAGAAGCAGGACGGACGAGGCATTGTTCCAGTTCCAGTTGTTTGCCGCTTGTTGCTGTTGGAGGATACCCATTGTTCCGGGGGTGTGCTCGACCCGAGGGGTGGTATGGCTTTGATTTAGGATAAAAGAGTTCTTTAGACTGGCAGTTGCTTTTAAATTAATTTTATTTCTTAATATTTATTTAATAATATTTTTTTTTAAATTCTTTTTAAGATTTTCCAGTAAACTCTTCAAAAGTATGTTTAATTTTTTTCATAAAAACTTCATCCCTAGGCTGTACTTTAAGCTTATTCTAACTCTAGTTGATCTCTAGTTACTCTCTACAGGGTATCTTATGCGTCTACACCTATTAACTAAAGTAACTCCCCATATTTGGCTTGTTTTTGTGCATTTTTTGCCGTTATTCCCGGCATGACTAACTGGCATGTCCGTGAAGGTGTTTTGAGAAATTTCTGAGAATCTGGAAGCTATAGAATCTGTCTCTGGGCGATGGGAGCGGCTCTGTTCATGCGTTCATCAGTTCATCAGTTCATCAGTTCATGATTATAAACAATTGTGATTACCGCCTTAATTAGATACCCCCCTCCACCCCTGTAATCCAATTAAATGCGATTTGGAAGGCGATAAAGGCGAGAGTTCATTCCACTTCCACTTCCATACAGTGCCTCAATGGATGCATTACTAGGACCTTGACCTGTCCAGCTGCATACTGACAGTGGTGGTCAGGCTATTAGTACCACCACTTGCTCCCCCTGTCGCATTGCTTTTGTTTACATTTTATTTATAATGCGAGCCGATCAAGTAGTGCCCCAAATAACCCACTATTTCTGAGAGAGAGAGTGCGTGCGATGTCCCCAGATGCCAATATTTATAAATCATACCACCAGTTAGTGTCTCTAGACCCAGTCCAAGTCCCAGTCCCTTTCCCTTGCCCTTTAGCCCATGAGGAAGTCAACAAAGGAAAAGAAAATGAAAGGAAAATCGCAAGTAGAGGAGGTTATAGGTGACTAGAAAAGTACACTTTCCCTCCCAGAACTAGAGAGTAGTTAAGAGTACTTAGAAAGCACTTGAAACCCCCTGATAGTGCTCTACAAATAAACAAACTATTACCCCATGGGGGGCTATTTGCTTTACATATCATGATTGGCTTTTATCACACTTCTGATTAGAGTTCTACCTCAAGGTTGTATGCCCTCCAGTGGGGTTACTCTGCTTACTTACTAAACAGACCTCTGGAATATCTGAAAAGTGTGTCATATAAGGGGGGATTTCCATTCAGAAACAGCTGTGATCTAAATTTAAAGCACCTTCTGGTCCCAAAATGGGTGACAAAGTGGTAGTACTCTCTGTTAGGGCCAAGGGAAATAAATGTTGCCGGCAGTGAGCCAACAACTGCGTCATACGCACCACCCCCACCACTCCCACCACCACTGCTGCCACCACCCTTCCTTGTCGATTTTGTTTTGCTTAACACATTCCTCGGCTCATGCCTCGTCATCCGCCGTTCGCCATTCGCCATCCGTCGTATTCGCTATTTTCCCGATGGCGTGACCAACCAAGCAGCTCATTTATTAATGGTCTATCCCTCGATGCCCACACAACATCATCGCGGAGCAGCCGACTCGCCACTGTGGCTAATCTTCACGGAGAAGGCCAAAGCCCTGGACGTCCTGCGACACTATAAGGAGGCCCGCCTGCGGGAGTTCCCCAACCGGGAGCAGGCCGAGAGCTACGTCCAATTTGGTTTCGAGAGCATCGAGGCGCTGAAGCGTTTTGGGAAAACAAAGCCAGCCAGCAGTAAGTACCAAAGATTTGCTTGCCAACCTGTTGAGAGGGAAGGCAGAGAAAATATTATATTTTGGCACAAATGCCAACAAATCTAGGTCATCTGGGGCCAGAGCCTCTCTAGAAACCTATTTTTTTCTGGCAAGAAAGTGGAAATTTAAAGAGAGAACTTCTGTAACTCCGATAATCCCTTCCAGAACCCATTGCTCTGGCCAGCAACAGCTACAAGAGCTCCTCCTCGGGATCAGCGGACAGTTCGTACTCCTCCTCGCCGACAGGGAGTCCCTCGATGACCAGCCTGCTGAGCAGCTCCCCGACATCCGCCGCCGCTGCCGCTTTCCTCTCCTCCTCGCCGAGCAGTAATGGACGCCACCACCATAGCCACAGTCACAATCACAGCCACCACCACCACCACCAGCAGCTGTCGCAGTCGCAGCAGCAGCCACAACAACAGCCCACGGAGCTGGCGGCCAGTGGAGAGCGTCCTCCGTTCCGGGCGCCCACCAAACAAGAGCTGGTGGAGTTCCGGAAGCAGATAGAGGCCGGGAACCTGGACCGGGTGAAGAGGATCGTGTGGGAGAATCCACGCTTCCTGATCAGCAGCGGCGACACGCCCACCAGCCTGAAGGAGGGCTGTCGCTACAATGCGATGCACATCTGCGCCCAGGTGAACCAGGCCCGGGTGGCCGAGCTGCTGCTAAAGATCATCGCTGATCGGGAGTTCACCCAGCTGTATGCCGGCAAGAAGGGCAGCGGCGAGATGTGCGCCGCCCTCAACGACAACCTGCTGGACTACTACCTCAACATGCCGGACAAGGCGCGTGGGGAGACGCCACTTCACTTTGCTGTTAAGAACGGACATGTGGCCGTCGTGGAGGTCCTCATCGCCTATCCCCAGTGCAAGTCCCTGGCGAATCACGAGGGCAAGGAGCCCAGAGATGTAAGTAGTGGGTCTTATACTTCCTGTTTTGTTGGTAACTCTTCTTCTCTTCCAGATCATCTGCCTGCGAGCGCCACAGGCCACGATCGAGGTCATCAGAAAGCTGGAGCTGCTCATGTACGATCCCCACTATGTCCCTGTGCTGAGATCCGTGGCCAATGAACTGCCCCCGCAAGTGGGACAGCCCTTTACGCCGAATGAGCCGCCGGTGGGTAGAGTTCTTGGACTCTAGAGAACATGAAACTCCTTCCTAACATTCGCTTTCCTTCCCAGAACTTGCAATTCAAGACGGAGGACTGCGAGGGCCTCAGTGTGGACCTGCAGATCAGTGCCCTGGCCGGGCCGATGCCACGGGAGAAGGCCATGAACTTCTATCGGCGCTGGAAGACGCCGCCGCGTGTCGGCAGCAATGTGATGTCGCCGCTGGCCAGCTCGCCCTTCAGCTCCCCGGTGAAGGTGACGCCCAGTAAGTCGATCTTCAATCGGAGCGGCAACGGCGTCATGACCAACTCGACACCGTCGGGCCGTCGTGTTCTCTTCAGTCCCATGGAGAGTTCTCCGAAACAACAGCCGGTCCAGGCGCCGCCAAACCTAAACAATGGGAATGAATTCGAGAACAACAACAACAATATTAAGCGCGTCGGTTCCGTGGAACTGCCCACCACCCCCATCCGTCAGATGAGACCCGATCTGTTTATGGCGTATCGCGGCGCCAGCACCGAATCCCCCATCGCCGAGGACTCAATGGTGCTGTCCTGTGACCAGAGTCTGAACATCAGCATGGGCATGAATGTGTCGGCGGTGTCCACGCTGAACGATAGCTTCCGGGAGCGTCACATCAAGAACTCGGACATTGAGAAGGGTCTGGAGGTGGTGGGTCGGCAGTTGGCCCGCCAGGAGCAGCTGGAGTGGCGGGAGTTCTGGGACTTCTTAGACGCCTTCGTGGACATCTCCACGCCGGATGGTCTGGCCCGCCTGGAGGCGTACTTCGTGGAGAAGTCGGAGCTGGCCAGGGCCGAGAAGTCGGATCAGGCCTGGAACTTTGCCCAGCTGCATCAGTATCTTGATTTGGTGGCCACCGGCGAGCAGCAGCAGGGTCTGAAGCAGTCCCGGCACGGCAAATGGAGTGGAGGAGGAGCTGGCGGAGCGGGTGGTGCTGCCACGGGAGTGATGACCCCGTACACCTGTGTGGAGAAGTCGTTGCAGGTGTTCGCCAAGCGAATCACCAAGACCCTCATCAACAACATCGGCAACATGGTCTCCATCAACGACACCCTGCTCTGCGAGCTCAAAAGACTGAAATCGCTGATCGTCAGCTTCAAGGTGGGTGTTGGAGGAGAGGAGGGGTGTCTCCTGGTCACCATAGTTGGTATTAATGACTTGTATTCCTTCAGGACGATGCCCGCTTCATGAGCGTGGACTTTGGCAAGGTGCACTCGCGCATCGCCCATCTGGTGGCCAGTTATGTGGCCCACTCGCAGGAGGTGAGCGTCGCCATGCGGCTGCAGTTGCTCCAAATGCTGCGCAAGTTGCGCCAACTACTGCCCGAGGAGCGTGGGAGGGAGCAGCATCTCGGCTGTGTCTGTGGCAGCCTGCTGCAGATGCTAGAGATGGTGCCCGCCAATGCCGTTCAATCCCCAGAGTCGCTGAAGACCGAGGAGCTGTGCTCCGCCGCCTGGGAAGCGCAGCCGAGCTGCGCCTGCCTCTGGGACGCGAATCTCAGCCGGAAGACCAGTCGCCGCAAGCGCAGCGAATCGATGCGAGCCGCCAAGGACTCGGCTGCTGCTCTCAGGGCTTCCGTCAACAATTCGGCAGCAGGATCGCCGCGCATAGCCATCGTGGCTCCCGTCAAGTCGGCATCGGCATTGGCATCGTCTTGGCGCCAGAACAGCGACGACGACGAGGACTTTAGCGAAGAGGATGATTGCTTTGTAGGTCCAGGATGTCCTTGTTAGTTTCTTCTTTTAATTAAGCTTATTTTTTAATCCTTAAGTATGACTGCTCGGGACGTTCCCCGGACTTGACCAGCAGCGACGAGGAGGAGGTCTTCAAGACACCGCCGGAGAGTCTCTCCCCACGGCTTTCCGTGGATCTGGAAGCTGCCTATGAGCTCTTTATCTTTGGGTGAGTGGTTGTGGAGCTTATCATTATATAATTGACATTCTATCATTATTATTTTGAAACAGAGATTGTCAAGTTGTCCTTGCTATCCTTTTTAAATGGGAGAGAACTTCCTTATAGGACAGGTCTTCCTATTTAAAAAGAAGTCCTATTTCTAGTGAGAACTTAAGACCCAAGAGAGTCTTGTCCGCCTAACTTTATGTCCTTTTGTCTGCTATTTTTAAATAATATCCACTCTTTACTTTGAGATTAGTAAGTTAAGGACTCTTGAAAGTCCTGAAAACAAAGCTACAAGCCACCTTAGATGTAGAACTAATACTTATGATAAGAACCTTTGGAAAAATCTCTTTAAAATCCCACTGAAACTTACATCATGGATGTATTATGATGGAAAGAGACTGAACCCTTAGTTATAATTGGAAAAATAATTTTTTTGGGGCATCAAGGATCATAAAATCGAAAAATTCACTTCAACCTCTTAGCACCTCCCTATGATACTAAGTACTAACCAAAAAAAACCTCTAAAAACAATAGAAAAGAGCCCACTAAGCGCGATTTGGATGTCCTGAATGCCATTTTCAATGTCGACGTGGACAAGGAGACTCTGCCGCACGTGTATGCCTGGAAGACGGCCATGGAGAGCTTCTCGGCGGCCGAAATGGATCTGTAAGTCCCTCAAATATCACTCCATTCCGAAGACTATGTCTCATAATCATGCCAAAAATTGTAGCTTCCCGTCGCCGAAGAACATCCGAAAGACCCACAAGCCGGTCTTCTGGTCAGCCGGGACACCCAACAAGGAGAACAATGGCTCGGTGAACCACAGCAGCCAGTCGATGCATCCGAAGCGTCTGTTTGGAACACCCAAGCTCAGTGCGGCTGCGGTGGCGCAGACTGGACGCCGTGGTTCCGGGCCGCCGAGTACAACGCCGATGACGCCGCCGAAACCTATGCGATTGCCGCGAACTCCGGCCCCCACCACTACTGCCACTACTACGGCCACTACAAACGGAGTGGCCACCACCAGCACCAGCACCAGCACCAGTTCTGCATTCTCTGCATTGGCGGCGGCAGCCACCGTAACCCAGTCATTCCAAACTCCGCTGAACAAGGTCCGCGGCCTGTTCAGCAAGTACCGGGAGCCACGGGTGGAGATGGATTCTCCCATGACTGGGATGAATGGAACGGAGGAGAAGAGCTTTGAATCGGCTGGCTCTGCCGGTACTTCGGATGGTGACTGTTGAGCCTGCCCATCGGACTGCCCATCTCACGGATACACAAGGATACACACACACACACACACACAGAAGCCACAACAGGATCTAGGAGATCCTTCACTTACACTTTACTTATGGAATTATTTATGTATATTTTATTAATATTTTTTTTTTTCGTCCAACGAGCGTTTGTCTCATGGAGCATTTTGTCATTATTCCATTAGTGCTTCGTCCTGGCATGTCCTTGTTTTTTTTTTTTCATCGCCTGTGCACGATTTGAGTCGGAAAGTGCTCTCGTATTTTTTATATTTGTTGTGGGTTTTTTTGCTTCGATTTTGGAATTAAAAGTTTTGGACTTCAGAGGACTAAACGAATGAGGAAGGAAATGCTCTGTGAGGACTCTCAAGGATACACACAATGTGAATACTATATATGTTACAAGAGAGAGAGAGCCAGAAAGAAAGGATAAAACTGAAAATGTATTGAAATTATAAAGATATAAAGGCTTTATTAATATTCTTCTTATTATTATTATTATTTTTTTTTTTTGATAAAAATGCATCTTGTGAAGGAAAAAAAAAGAGAACTAAGCTAAACTATATTTGAAATAAAAACATTTTTGCTACTAATTTTAAAAGAAAAGTGGTTTTTGTTTAGTTTTAAGATTAAATTAGTAATTGATTTGTTTAGTTTTTAAGAGTTGGAGGAGGAGGTCGCATCCAGATGCGACTAAAAGCGAAATTACTGCAACAAATTGTTGCAAGAAAGCGTGGCAGAGGCAGGAGGCAGAGGCACAGAGCTACGCTGTAAAAAGCCATAAAAGCAATTACCATTAATCACACAAAAAACACGCGGACAGTGGACCTCGGACTGGGACTGGAACTGGGACTCGGCGGACACCCCAGATGGAGGAACAGGAGACAGGAGGACCGACCGGCTTAAGAAGAGCATTCTTCGCCCGTCGATCGATCTTTGGGGCCACCAGCCTCCTCCTCCTCCTCCTCCTCCTCCTCCTCCATCCCTCCAATGCAAAACGAGAAACTGAAACCCAACTGACAAAAAA
>JAJJHT010004648.1:2424452-2454955 GCA_021223865.1 Drosophila pandora | reverse complement strand
CAAATATCTATTTAATGCCAGTGGGCTTAATTTTAATATATTTTTTATTCTCTCCCGCTAATAGTTAGGCTTGAAGTTTCAACTTTAATGTTAAAATTAACAGTTTCAGTTTTAAAGCAAGAAAATGCAGTGTCTAGGCCGTCTTGGCCTGCCTTCTTGGCTTGTTTGAGGACGACATGCCGGAGTATTTGCCAAAGTTAATGGGAAACTGGGAAGTGACTTGGCCAGGGACAGTAGAGGACGTTAGTGTAAGGCTTGATAGGTTTTTCTTCAAGACTTGGGTTCTACCTTACTTTCTAGCTTTAGTTTGTCTCAGTTTTTAAGTCTTAATTATAATAGTTTTAAGTTACAACCTTCCCTACACTTATGACTGGCACCTTACTAGGCTTAACCCTTTACTTAACCCTCTCCTAACCACCTTCCTTAACCCCTCAAATGAACCTGTTCTAATGGAGTTTTTAAATAAGTAATCACTTGCTGTTGCCTGGAAGGAGGAGCCTAGGAAGTAGTGCTCCTTTCGCCAAAAACCAGCGGTTAAAGGCCCAGACATAGACCCTTGCCACGCCCCCATCTCCTGCCAAAAAAAAAAAAAAAAAAAAAACAGGAAGAACATGGACTCTAATTGATTGTTAACTCGTGTGTGGCTTTGGAATTGAAAAGCAAAGAAAATTGTACTTTTTTTTTTAGTATTTTTGGCTTAGCAAATTGCTACTTCCCCCGGCAAATATGGCCTTAAAAGTGTTGCCAACTACAACTCCTTTTGAGAGAAGAAGGGGGATTACAATGGTAAAGCGAGGGGGCAGCAAAATAAAGGCCATAAGTAAACCAATTAGTCGCCCGGCAGTCGTAAGCTACGACTCGGTGCCGGTGCAGTGCAACTGTCGCCATCGCTGTCACTGCCAGCCAGTCAACCCCTGACCCCGCCACCTCAACTGTTCAGCCAGAGATGCCTAAATGGCTAAAAAAAAAAATGGCTAGTGCCTTAAAAAGGCTGAAAGATGAAAAAGTTGTCTGTACAACAGGGCGTATGAGTGATGTAATGACTATATTCCTCAAAATAACTCATATCCCTTGTTGGGAAATAAATCTTTCTTATCCCTCAGATATGTTTAGGCCAGAAAGCTCCTTTTAGGCTATTTTTCTGGCCAATATTTTGGTTTTTTTTGTCGGTGCATAATTGGCGCCCAACGTTGGGCCCCCAACTCTCGCAGCCATGGCAGCTGGAAATTGCGAGTTGTGGCTTTGGTATTGTGTAGTGTTATAAGCGCATTTGACTTTTTGCACAACGCCAGTCCAAACGAAGGGGGGGGAGTAGCATACAACCAGCTAAAATGGTAAAAGGGGTGCCAAAGTGACACTAAAACATGGAAACTCAATGTGGGCGCTACTACACAAGCTCAACTCTGCTCCACAGCTGGTGGTTTAAAGCGAAAATGGTATCTAGTTTTTTTTGGGTAGTGGAAGTCTTAAGCTAGAATTGAATATTACAAGTGTCCCCCCTTCACCGCTTCACCAAAAAGAGGCTCAATGAAGCTTGAAACGCGCTTCTAAGTAATGGCAATCCGCTTTGGCTTTCAATTTGCTCGTCTCCTTTCTATTTCGCCTATTTTGCATATCTATCGTACATATATGCCCTTTGGCGCTCTTTTCCAGCCAACGTTCAACGTTTCGGGGCGCAACAAAAGCCTGTAAACGTTACTAATGTTGCACCAAGAGTGCCAGCTAAAGATAGTGGGAGTGGGAAATCACTTTTGACCGAAAATCTTCAAGAGCCATGGCCATAATCCAATATTGTTCTTTCATTTGTGCTTCAGAACTGCAGAAATATGAGCCATCCTATGGCGAGAGAATAAATAGCCAAGCTGATAAGTTAAAAGCAAGAATGGAGTGGAGCTTAAGTGGCCTTTAAGTGTGTCTTCAATTTATTGTCAGAGTAGGAGAGCTTAATGCCTTTAATAATCAATTTTTTACTCTTTTTTTCTTTGCAGAGTCTCTGGACTAAACCTTCAATAACAATTCCCTGTTGCCAACAAGGACGAGAAGGAGTAGAAGACTCTCGGCTTAATTACGCAATTAAATTATATTCTTCGGGTTCAAAGACCCCAACGGAGTATCGAAATCGGACTAACAGAGGCCTGTTTATTTCCTGGTAAGTAAGAGCCACTAGTTAGTCTTTAAAAAGGATTATTAAGCCCTGGGCTTATCGGCTTAGTTGGAAGCCAGGAAGTCGGCTATGTAGGCCATTTCCCCCTCAGAGTTCACAGTTGACATTAGCTTCTATATATTTTTTTCATATTTTTTTTTCTTTACGCAACTTTGGTCTGAAACAAAGGTCGTTTGTTGCACTTCTCTTGTGGCAGGAGTGTGTGTGTGTGTGTAGCATGTTGGTAATAAAAGTTTCATTGACTTTTGCACTAGAGTTGACTTCAATGGGGTTTTATTGCCGCTGTGGTCTGGAATTAGAAGAGGAGATACTTTCCAACTTGTAAGAACATAGTTTCAAGTTCATTTAGGAGCTAAGAGGGTTAAGAGGGCTAAGAGTGCCTTGCTTCTTAACCCCCTTAATATCAATTTGTAGTATTTAAATGGCTCTGGACTATCGCTCTTCTGGCCATGTTGCATCTTGGCCATAAAATCCCTTCAATCCCAGACTCTAGAAGCCACAACATTGTTGCCACTTTAACGATCCTCACAGACTACTGCCTCAGAGCTTTGGAGAAACGAAAATTAATCAACAATTTCCGCCATTAAAGAGAGAAAAGACAAATTAGCCTGCAATGGGTTAAGAGGGGGGGCCTCATTTCCACTTCATCGGCAATAAATGCGAGAAAGAGGTCTCGCAATTCCCATTTTTTATTATCCAACGAGGATTTTAATGAAATTGTCAGCGTTATGTAATGAGTGACGGGGAGGATCGCCGCAATAATGACTTCATCCCACATGCAAAGTGTGTGCTAATTAAGTGCACTACCCCCTCACTTTCAACAAGTGCCCGATTGTTCGCAATTCAGGGGATTTGTGGTGTTTTAATATTGATTTTAATATGCTTTTGGCTTGCTGTCTAAAAAATAACTATAAAATAAATTTAACTTTAGAAAAAAAATATAATTTATGTTCAAGGTGGCCTTTAAAAGGAAAGGTAGTCCTGGAACTTATCCCTAGAGGCTACTTTCAAAATAAAAATCACTTAACGCAGTACAATTCTAAAGGATTGAAAGGATTTAGAATTATGGAGAAAAAATCACTTAACGCACTAAAAATTAAAATTTTAAATTATCATGATTTTTGGAGTATTGCTTTTTCTATTTAATACAAAATTGAAAATTTAATTTGAATTTTTATATTTAACATAATAATTAATCTAAAGACTTAATATTCAACTATTTCTTATACTTATTATTCCTTACACTTGATGGTAATATTTAAATCACTTTTAAAACTGAAAAAAAAAACAAAAAAATCACTTGGCGGATCAAAAGTTCAAATGATTCATAAATTTTAATATTTTTCTGGATTTTCATTTCAAAGTCACATTAATTAATCGCAAGCTCTGGAATTAAATGACAAAGTAATCCTTAAAATCGATGTAGAGACTCTCTTCTAGAGAGTAGCTTTTAATTAATTTTATCCATAGAGATTTTTTGTTTGCTATTTCAATAATTCCCATCAACAATTAAGAGTAAGGTGTAGAATTAATTGAATCCTTAAATGACTGCCCTTATTCCTAGGCAGGTAGGGCAGTTATCCCTAGTATGCCTCGTAGTAGCAGTAGATTTAAAAAAAAAAACTCACATAACAGACCAAAAATGAAAAATTCAAATGATAAAAAGGAATTTTCCTTCCGGAAAATTCCAAAATAATTAAACTTAAGCTTTAGAAGTAATTTAAAATGAAATTCTTAAAAGCAGGAAGTTATTTCTACTCCTAGTTTTGATTTTTTTTAGTAATCCTTCAATAAAGTTATATTTCAGATTTATCCGCAATTAAAATGGACAATAATTAAATATTATTTTAAATTATTACAATAAATTAATTAAATTATTATTTCCTAGTAGTAGAAGAACAACTCCCTTAAAAGTTAAAAAATATAAAAATTCAAATATACTCTTTTATTTTATTATTGTTTTTTGTTAGATATGTTGTGTTTTGTGTCTTTCCCTCCAAAAACTGACATTAATTAAACCGAAGAAGTGGAATTAATTTACAAAATAAATAAATCCTCAAAAGCGGTCACTTATCCCTAGAGAGTTGTTAAAATAAAAACACAAAAAAACCCACTTAACGGGCCACTAAAAATTAAACTTTGTAATGATGCCAGGAGGAGGGAGGAGGAGGACTGGGATGAATTTCCATTAAACTCCCATTGAGCCGTCACTCCCCAATATCCCAGGTAGTCCAGGTAGTCCAGGTATCCCATGTCCCATATCCCATATCCCGGTAACCAAGTGAGGTGCGACTTCCTGGCAGCCTGGCAACTCTAATGCAGCGAAAATAAACAGCAGAGTTGCCTCATCAGCCCGTTACGGGCATGAAGGAATCACCGCGAATCATGAATTTCTAATTGAAGAAGTTGCCACAAAAAGTGGCAACAAAAGACAACACTGAGAGAAATTATTTCATAAATTAAGATATGGAAGGGAAGCAAGTTACAGACCATTGTTCTCAGTGGCAGGGGGATAGGGGGATGCAGGAATGCGTGCAACGGGCGCATCGAATGACATTTTGTTGCAAGTAGCAGGGCGGGAGGAGGGGGAGGGTGGAGCGATGTGGCACTTGACGTATGCCACAAGCATTTAAGCTCCACGCAAGCGCAGCCTTTTAAGGGTATATCTCTTTTTTTCAATGAAATAAAAAGGTATAAACTTAAAAAAATATACTGAAACTTAAGAAACTCTCTTATTCAATAACTACTAATCTCTTAGTAAAGTTTAAAGTTTATATTCTTTAGAACTTAACCCTTAAAGAGCATCAGCAATTCGTCGAAGACTCCTCTGACTTCTTGAGGAACTTCGATCTGTGGGCTTGCAACCGATTTATTTATGCGCATTTGTACGCAGTCTTTTGTGCGAATGAAGACCAAGCTGGCCTCAGACTGAGCCTCAAACTCTGGAAACTGGAAACAAAAAAATGTGAAAGAGTTTCGGGGAGGGAGGAGTGACTCTAAATGGCATAACAATTTGACCCAAGTTCGGGCCAGAAACTGCACTACAGTGGCCACTACAGAAGAGGTTACTAAGCCAACTCATCTTCAAAGATTACTCTTCAGTATTAGCATTAAAAGTCCACCTTTATAGCCAGTCATTACTGTACTGGGAGAGTCTAGAAACATTCGGACTGTTGTTGTCTAAGCCGCGTCTGCAGTTGAACTTGTGAACCTTTCCGTCTGTCATTCACAGTGTTTTATTGTCTCTGGTGGCTCTAATCTCTGGTATCTAGTCTCTGGTCTCTGGTCTGAGGCTTGTGAGTAGTAGAAGGCCTACTGGAGCCTCTCTGGGCATGAGCTTCACTGAATGACTGGCCGAAAGTCAGCCAAAGCGACTGGGTTAAAGTCCTTTAACCAACAAAGTCACTGGAAATAAAAAGTTTATACTTTAAAGGAGCAGTACAGAGTGGCTTTTGGGCCTAAAGGAAGTTCTACTTTCCCTCAGTGTGGGCTGTGGGTCCCCCAATCAGCCTACCTGAGAGTGTGTTTGATTAACCTTCACTTGGAATATTGTGATGTGACTTGACTCTGACTACCAAGATGCCCTAGAAAAGGTTACCAAGGGTCTATAGGTTCTAGAAAAAGGGATTATTTCTTCTACTTTTACGAGCAAGAGGGCCTAAGAGTTCTAAGTCAGTTTAAGAAACTAAATAAGAGTCTCAAGTTTCAAGTTTTAAAGCCTTAATCTTAAAGTTTTGAAGCTAGAAGTACCGGGTATCAGATAGTCTTCAACTCGCAGACTTCCTGGCTATTATTCTTAAACTTTGACAAGCAAGAAGGTCTAAAAGTTATAAGAGACTTTTATAATCCAAAAAAGAGCCTTATTCGTACAGTTTTGAAGCCACAAGTACCGGGTATCATATAGTCTTCACTTTTAAGACTTCCTAAAGCAGCTCGTTATAGAAAAGGCTATTATTTTTAATACTTTTACAAGAATCTAACTAAGAGTCTTAAACTTACAGTTTTGAAGCCTTAAACTCAAAGTCTAAAAGCTAGAAGTACCGGGTATCAGATAGTCTTCACTTTCAAGACTTCAACCTCCAGCTCGTTTGCATTCTGCTTCATTTGAATGACTGAGTTGCTGGAGAATGCCGGGTTCTGGACAACTGACATCTGGCATCTGCCGCTTCTGCCTCTCCACATATGCCCATATTGGGGCCTTGGTCCTGGCTGGGTCCTTTTCTCTCCTGCCTATGCCTACTGCCTCCTGTGCCTCCTGGCTTGATTTTTATTTGTCCTTCTTTCAGTTCAGTTGAGTTTGTGTCTGTTTTTGTTTGTTTGTTTGGTTGGTTGGTTGACTGTCCTGTCCCGACTGTCCTGACTTTCATTTTGCAAACATTTTAATTTTAATGAATTTATGTAATCGTTTCTCTCTCCATCTCTCCTTTTGTTTTTCATCATCAGACTGTTGTTTGTTTGTTTGTTGCTCTGCACAGCCTGTTTGTCAACACTTTTCTCTCCTTAATGACAGTTTTGGGTTGTAGTTCTCATAAATATTATATCTTTTTGCCACAAATATCCTCTGGAAACTCTACAAGACTCTTCCCATAACCCTTAATGGGCAGTACCATGTTCGAATCATTAAACTTAACTATCTTTTTCGCACTACCCCAAGGCGGCACTTGGATCTTTCATCCTTTGAGATACTTTTTCTCCTTTTTCTCCTTTTTTGATGAAAATTACTTTTCCCAGCTGGTTGATGGCTGAAGGCCCAGAGTCCTCACAGTCTTCCATCTTCCATCACACGAAATTGATTTCAATTTGCCTTCCGCTCCATAATTGTATTAATTACGGCCCCAAAAACTAACCGCACAATCAAATGAGACGGAGGTTCAAAAAATAAATAAGGAGAAGGGTAATAAAGGTTCAGGTTTTTTGGTTTTTTTTTTGGCTTTGAGGTCTGCGGGAGCTAGGGACTAGAGGGGATATAGGTGGCTTCTGGGTCAGGTGCCTGGCGCTTGCCGCTTTGGGAGCCACTTCAACCGCAAATTGAAATGAATTCTGCGGTGGCTGCCCAGCCAGGCAGATATTCGCAAAAAAAGGCAATGAGCCTGTTGGGAAAATAAAAACAAAAAATAAAACAATGCAGGACTTATAAATCCATTAATTATGGGCAATTAAGCAAACATTTAAATAGGCGGCTGAAGGCAAACAAATGCGTGGGCAGTTGGGCTCTAATGGAGCTTGAAATGCAAAATATAAAGGCGACTTTCGTCACTAAAGTTTTCCAAAATGCAATGAAACAAAGTTGAATTACTTTTCTCATCGAGTGAGGAGCTTTTTTTTGTGATTTTTCTCTCTGGTGAGCTTTCAATAACGCAGTTGAGCTTAAATGCAAAGTATACAAGGACTTTCGTCACTAAAGTTATTCGCAATACACTGTAACAGAATTCCAATGCCTTGCTGAAAGAGTCATGGGATTAGTTTAAGGTTTTTTTCTGAGCTTAGCTCTCCATTGAACAGTTGGGCTTGGAATGTAAACTAAAAAGGCGACTTTCGTCACTGAAGTTGTCCGCAGTACACTGAAACGGAATAGTAATGGCATTCTCAAAGAGTGGGGAGTTGCTTTAAGGCTTTTTTCTTAGTGGATTTGATTAAATTATGTTTTTTTTTAACTCTATATAGAGCTACATTTACATATGAGCTGCTTTCGTCACAAAAGTGTTTCAAAATACCCTGAAACAGGGTGAATCGCCTTGCCTTCCTTACAGAGTGAGGGAATTTATTCCAAGCTTTTCTCTCAGTAGAGCTCTTAATGGAATAGTTGAGCTCTAATAGGACTTGAAATGCAGACTATATAGGCGGCTTTCATCACAAGTTTCTTAAAATGCAGAAAAAGAATAGCAATCTTTCTAGCAATAGCATTTTCACAGACTGAATAGTTGATTTTGATTATTTTATAATTTTTTTTATAGAGGTACATATATAGGCAGCTTTCGTCACGAAACTTTTTGCCTTCATACCTTCCTAGTAGAAATAGGAGTTTGTTCTCTCAGTTATTATCTTAGTTCTTAGTGGAAGGGCTCTAATTAAGCTTGAAACCAAACTATACAGGCAGCTTTCGTCACTAAAGTTTGTCAAAAAAGACTAAAAAAAAACTCTATACCTTCCTCTTAGAGTAAGGAGTTGATTTGAGATTTTTCTCTCAGTGACTTCTCTCAGTTTTGAGCGTTACAAAGAGCTAGATAGGCAGCTTTCGTCATGAAACTTTTGCGCAGAATGGCCATACCTTCCCTGCTATGTGCCTTTGATTGTTTTATTTGTTGAACTCTTGGCCAGCCCTTCTGGCCAACTCTCAATGGACCAATGTGTCTAGACGTCGATCGAGTGGCCCAAACTAAAGTTGGCCAAAGTTTGGTGTTGGCCCTTTGTGCTTTTGGCCTTTTTTTTAGCTCGTTTAGAGCCGAGTGCGTGAGGCCGAGGAGAGGCCCTCGACAGTTGATCACGCTCCGGTTGGAAGGGCCCTCGACCCGATTATGGGTTTTCAGGAATAGGGTCCTCTAGGATGGGTCTTCCAGGATGGGTCTTCGAGGGAGAGGGAATCAAGGAAATAAAAAATCGACATAAATATCTAACAGAATGGTCCTCCTCCCACACTCCCGCCTGCAATTCGATCGGCATTTAAATTTTAGTGTGAATCCAATTCGAGATGTGTCTGCTCTCCGAGGCAGATGGGCCACGCCCCCTTCTGGATTGGGATTCTGGATTGGGGAAACTGGACTGGGCGAACTGGAAATCCGCTGTTGGGTGGTCGTAAATTATTATGATTATTGGCCAGGGAGTTAATGGGCAGGGAGAAGCGGCCAACGAGGCACCAAGTGGGCGGCAGAGGGTTAAGAGCGGCAGCCGTCCAATCGGCAACTTGTTAGGTTGATATACACTGGGAGAAATGGTTTTAGGAACTTGGGGATACTGTGAGAGGTAAACAATAGGAAGAATTTCGAAAAGAAGAACTCTGAGTTTACTTTTTAAGGAAAATATTATTGCAAGAGCTTCAAATCATAGTCATACTTTTCTTTCAAGTCCAGTTGTATCTGTCAGTAGTATCTGTAAGTAGTATCTGTAAAGAGTATCTGTAAGTAGTACCCGTGAGTAGTATCTGTATGTTGTAAATACTTCAAGATGCCTTGAAACCTACAAGATATGCTCCTATTTTTCCCAAAATTGTCCTGAAAATAAAGAAAATATGCTAAAAGTTCATAAGTATCTGTATCTTTGGGTTGAAATGATTTTGAAACTTAATGAAGCTTTGAACTTTGGACTTTGAAGTACCAAATGGTTTAAGAGTACTTTTGTAGAAAGTATTAATTAGTTAATTAATTAACCCCCAAAGCTTTTAAAAATATTATCCCAAAAGTTGTATATGGAAGCGTAGCTTAAAATACTCCTCTTTCAAGTGCATAAGTATCTGTATCTGAAAGTATTCTCTATTTTCTCTCTCATTTTTAAATAGTTCTCAACCCATTTCCTGAAGAAAATAGTATCTTTATTTCCTCAAGTTCCTTAACCAACTTGAGATACCTTTCTTCGACGTACCATAGTATCTGAATCTGTTGGATATTATAATTTATAATACTTGAAATGTTTGAAATATACTTTAAAAACCAGAGACATAAAAAAGCATTTCACCTAAAAGAGTACTTAAATAAATTTTTAAAGAAATTTTTTAGAAAATAAATGCACAAAAGTTTTAAATTAAACTTTAGGTACTTTTTCTTTGAGAGGCTAACTATCTGTATCTTTTAGGTTGTTAGGAATATTAGAAATACTTAATATTACTTTAAAAAATAAGATATATGATAGTATTTCTCTTAAAAGAGTTCTGAAATAAAAGCCATTTCTTATAGAAAACATTATCAAAAAAGTTTCAAATCAAACTTTAGACAATTTTCGTTAAAGTGCAGTAGTATCTGTACCTATTGGATAAGAGTCTTTGAAATACCTTTACATCTGAAAGATATATACGTATTTCTTCCAAAAGACTTCCAAAGTTCCATCAATTTTTTACAAAAAATATTTTAAAGTTGAGTTTCAAACATAAGATACTCTTCACTAAAGATTCTATTCTACTAGATACATAAGTATCTGTATCTGTTGGGTTGTTTGTAATATTTTAAATACTAACTTCAATACACTTTAAGATACACTTTTAGAAATTAAAGAACTATTTCTCCCAAACTATTTCTAAAAAAAACAATTTCCTAAGATAGAGATACTTTTTCCTCCCAGTGCAGCAGTATCTGTATCTCTTGGGTTGCAGTATTCGTAAATAATGCTGCGAAACGTGCAGCACGATCATGAACTTGCAACTGCCAAGAGGAGTGGGTGCGGGCCACTCCAAGGGGGGGTGCTCCTTCAAAAAAAATAAGAAAAATGGAAGAAACAAAATTATAAACGAGTGTCTTGAGGAGGCGGTGGCCCGATATCGGGAAATAAGGCAGCCCCCGGACAGGTAACAGGTGTTATGCGAGGGGGCGGCTGGTGAGCAGGGGGCGTGGCCAATGAGGAATATGGCAAATATTAATTCGTGACGAGAAAAGTTCTTTAATTTTTTCCATTTTTGAGATGAAGGAAAAAAAAAAAAAAATATAATTTTTCTCTTTTTTTTTAACACCTCTTTCATTTTGCTTTTGGACGTGATGTGGCTATTGGATTACACAACAAAAAAAATAAGAAAAAATAAAAATAAATAAAATAAAAAAAAAAACAAGAAACTGAAAAACGAAAAACGGGATGCGAAGTCCAAGTCGAAGTCGAAGTCAGAGACTCCAGAGATAATGATCATCAATGCCATATTTAACGCCATTTAGGCAACAGGATAGGGATGCCCCTTTGGGGGTGGACAGAGGGGCAGGGGTGTGGCAAGAGGGGGGCAACATCAAGAGAGTCTCTTCCATGGATGAGTTTCTGGAGCCTCGGGGCTGACTGGCTGGCTGGCAGCTGTTGGCTGAACAATAAAATGTAATGGTAATACGTGCATTTATTTATAACGGTGTTTCAGGGGGAGAAAGGCATTGAAAAAAAAAAAAATAAACAAAAAAAATATCATTTAATTTTTAAGAGATATTAGGGAGAGACTTAATTACTAAAGTAGTTATAGAAGAGATTAAAGACTGTCTTTCTTCTCCAAGAATTACTCTTTAAACCCTTTATTTTATGAAGTTTATGAGTTAACCCCCTATTTCTCCAAGTGTCTTCTTCAAAAGAGTGAAGCTAAAGCTCTTTCTCCAACTCTCCACTTCTCCGCCTCTCCACTTCTCAGATTCTCCAGTCTCCCAGTTACTTGTTAGCATTTGTGGGCGTCTCAGCTTGCAGTCTTTCTTCCCCCGCCTCTGGGAAGACAGAAGACTTCTCTTCCCCTCCAAGTCTTGAATTTATTTCGTACTAACTTGGCCAAAAGCATCAAGAAAAAAATAAGAAAAAAGCTAAAGAGGAAACGTGATGAACGCATTTTGGTGTGGAGGCTGTATTTTGTTGTTTAGTGTAACTCCCTCCACGCCCACCGCCCACTGCCCACCGCCCCCACTCCTTGGGGGCCAAGAGGAAATACTTTATGGGCATTGATAATTCGAGCCATAATGTGCAACGAAATAGGCCCGCTTTAGTGCTGGCTAATTTATGTGTGCCACGGGCGCATTCGTTACTAACATAGTTCGCGAAAATAAATAGAGGGTTGCCTTGCCCGATTCCCTTTACCCCGATTCCCCATAAGCCTTAAGCCTTAAACCGTAATGTGGGAAAAAGTGGGTTCTGAAGCGGAGCAACAATGTCTGTAATTGATTTTTGTTATGACAGGAGCTTGGGCTGAGATACAAAAGTCCTACAAGTTTCAGGCTCTTCTGAGTTGAGAGTTAGGAGTTACTAAGGGGTATCCTACTACCTATGAGGGATTTAATGAGGGAAAGTTTGTGATTTTTGGTATGACAGGTCCTTGGGTCGAAATACAACAGTCCTTCAAATTTCAGGCCTTTTTGACTATGGAGTTAGGAGTTAGTTGAGGGTATCCTTCTTCCTATAAACTGTAAAATGGAAAAATATGTAGATTCTAAAGCAAAGCAACTCTGCATGTAATTCAGTTTTATTCAAAGTAGCTCCTTGTACCAAAATACAATAATCCTACAAGTTTCAGGCTTTTCTGACTCTAGAGTCATGAGTTACTAGGGGTTACCTTACTCCCTATTAGGGAGTTATTAGGGGTACAAAAATTCTCAATAATTGATGAGAGAAGATAATGAAATGTGGGAAGATTTGTGATTTTTGCTATGACAGGACCTTGGACTGAGGTACAATAGTCCTCCAAGTTTCAGGCTCTTCTGACCCAAGAGTTAGGTGTTACTAGGGGGTAATCTATGCCCTCCCTATAAACTCTAATGAGGGAAAATGTGTGATTTTTGGTATGACAGTACCTTAAGTCGAAATACAACAATCCTCGAAGTTTCAGGCTTTTCTGATTGTAGAGTCATGAGTTACTAGAGGGTATCCCATACCTTATACCTACAGTAATGGTAAACAGTAATGGAGGAAGGTTTGTGATTTTTGGTATGACAGTACCTTAAGTCGAAATACAACAATCCTCGAAGTTTCAGGCCCTTCCGACTGCAGACCCCCGAGTTCCTAGGGGGTAGTCTTGAGTGACTTCGTCATATGGGAAGCCATTTGGCATTGTCATTCCCATCTAACGCGGAGAATGCGCAATTACTATAATTTACCCGCCGCGTTAAACGTTTTTAATGAAGGCTGGCTGGAAGGAGAGCCTCCTCATGACACACTGAGAGAAAATATTTACTCGCAAGACCCAGAAGATATAATAATCTTGGGATATAATTTCTGAGAGTGTGATGAGTGGAAGAGAGGAGCTGAGCTGCCCAAGTGGAGCAACTGTGGCACATTAATTGTTAATGTTGCAACTTCTATGGCAGCATTTTCCATTTTCCTCAACAGATTTTCCACGACTGATGACGCGGCAATTGTCGAGTCGAGTCATTGCCTCATCTTCTGATGGAAATAGAAAGAGGAATAAGGACTGCCGCTTCCTGCCCACCGGAATGGCCAAATCAATTAGCCAATCCACTCTCCCAAGTGTATCACTTTCACCTCCAAGTCAGCTCCAGTTCCAGCCTCAGATATCTGTCTCAAAGACAATAAACATGTTTCCTTTTTGGCCAAAAAAAAACAGAGCGAAATAATAGCCAGGCCAGGCCAGGGAACTTGTTTGCTGTTGGGCCATAAACACTTCATCGACACTTCAGGCCTGCATCCTCCTCGTCCTGGCCCACTCCCCAGCCAGTCTCTGTCCTCCATCCTCCGTCCTTTGGCTAGATTCTCCGGCACTTGGAAGTGCGTTGCACATCAAACATGAGCTACACACGGAGCTAGTGAGGTGTGCACAGTGCACTGCAAGAAATTCAAGTCAAAATGAAACAAAAAAGACAAAAATGAATTGAAAATTAGTGTTTAATATAAAGACGATTCTTTCAAGATATAACTTTCAAAAATTGGATGAGAATTGCCAAAGATTTGGACTTTATTCTGAACTTTATAGAAAAAGCATGTTTTTTCAAAATCTTCGAAAAAGAGGTTCCCTCAGAAAAATTATCGAAGCTTTAATTTATATTTTAATGCAAATAGGTGGAGAATTGATCTATAACTTATTTAAGGCATTCTGTTTATGAATCGGTTGAGAATTGCCAAAGATGTGTACAATTTTCAGGATAATTTTTGAAAAAGCCTGGTTTTTTTTAATTCTTTAAAGGGGTAATAGTCAATAGTAAATGTACAAAAAAGAGATGTACAAAAAGATTTTAAAGCAGATTAATAGAATATTGAAGCATGATTCGTTCAAGGCATTCCGCTTTAAGATCGGATAAGAATTACCGGATAAGAAGACCTAATTTGGACTTTATTTTACCCCCCAAGGGTTTTAATTAAAAAAAATTTTGAAAAATGGGTTTTAAGGAGTTTGAATTATTCCACAATCTTTTGAAGGTCTGACTGAATCAAGGATATCAAGGACTGAGTAAATATAAGTTAATATATAGCCTTCTCTTTAGGCCTTTTTTCGGTCCACTCCATAGACTCCTTATATTTTTTAAAAAATGTTATATTTAATCCCTTTTTTTAAGTGCAAATCGCATCGCGTCCTACTAGCTGGCTGCTACACTTTCTTTGGCGTTGCCTGTAGTTTTGGCCAAGAGTGGAGAGTGGAAGAGTGGAGAGTGGAGAGTGGCAGAGTGGAGAGTGGAGAGCCAAGAGTGGAGAGCCGCGTTGCGGAAGCAAACATTTAATTGACTTGGCGTGTTAAGCGCTGCATACCGGCACATAACAGCAATCAACCGACAAACAACTCGTGGGACGTGCGGCGACACACTTTGGCCACTTAGCGAGGGATTCCTGTATACCCAATATCCCAAGCCAGGCCATCCCAGGCCATCCTATGGATCTCCCATACCTTGGCCCCCTCTTGTCCTGGCCAGTTAGTGGCATTCGAACAATGCCAAGTAGCCGCAAAGTTTATTGGGCGCATCTGATTGAGGGCAACTCGTCAAGCTCTAGGCCTCCAGACACTGAGAGAAAATATCTCAAAAAGAAAGAGATATAGTGGAGGATATATTCCCATACTAGGTACTTGATTTTTTCGAGTGTAGAGTCAAGTGATGACTCTTATGGGCCTTGGAGTTGGGAAGCATATCGTTTTCAAAAAAAAAACAAGAAGAGAAAACCACAATAAGCAGGCGGTCATAAGCCGATTACCATCATCCACAGTGGACAGTGGAGAGTGGAGAGTGGACAGTGGAGAGTGGAGAGTGGACAGTGGAGAGTGGAGAGTGGACACTCGAGGTCAGGGCCCATCGCATCACATTCATGTCCAGATCAGATGGATGGCCGGGATGCAGTTTCGGTTGCATTTCAGCGCGAAATTTACGCGTTGTAAGCTTAAGCGGCGAAATCAATTAGCGGACAATGTCCGAGATGAGTTTCGCGGACAGCGGACAGTGGACAGCGGACAGTGGACACCAGGAATGCGATACGATACAGTGAAGAAAAAGAGCCGCAGGCCGACGGACATCATTTAGGAGGTGTCAAGTGAGCTAGCAGGAACAGAAACAGGAATTGGAAGTGAAAACCAGGAGGGAAGAGGACTGTCCTTTTGCTCAATACTTGGGACATCCTAAAAAATATATATTATATATATATTTAAATAGTTTTATTTTATTATTTTTTAAGAGAAAGAGAAAGAGAGAGTCTGAAATAGCGTGTTAGATTGACAATCACTTCAGGTGGACAGGTGTGTTAGATAATCCTCCGGGCTCTTGGCCTCCTCGGGCTAACAAGCGGCAATTAGCCAACTATTCTGACGGAGATCTTCAGGGGGGAAAGGGAGAAGAAATAGTCAAGAAAAGAGACAGGAGACAGGAGAAGAATCAGGAGAAAAAAACGACAAAAAACAGTAAAAAGAGACGAGAAACATTCAAGAAACAGACAAGAAAGGAATAAGAAAGAGAAAAGAAAGGGATAAGAAAGAGACAAAAAACAGTCAAGAAATAGTCATGAAAGAGACAAGAAACCGTTCAGAAAGAGACATGAAAAAGGCAAGAAACTGGAAAAGAAATAGTCAAGAAAAGAGACAGGAAACAGGAGAAGAAAGAGACAAGATAGCGAAAAAAACAGTTAAGAAAGAGACAAGAAAGAGACGAGAAACCTTCAAGAAACAGTCAAGAAAGAGACAAGAAACAGATCAGAAACAGCAGTCAAGAAGCTGTTAAGGAATAGGACATGAAAGAGACAAGAAACAGTCAAGAAACAGGACAAGAAAGAGACAAGAAAGAAACAGGAAGGAGACAAAAAAGAGACAAAAGTCAGTCAAGAAGTAGTCATGAAAGAGACAAGAAACATTCAAGAAAGAAACAAGAAAGAGACAAGCGGCAGTGAAGAAAGAGACAAGAAACCGTTGAGAAAGAGACACGAAAAAGACAAGAAACAGTGAAGACAGAGACTAGAAACAATCAAGAAAGAGACAAGAAAGGGGCAAGACAGAGTCAAGACAGAGACAAGAAACAGTTAAGAAAGAGACAAGAAAGAGACGAGAAACATTCAAGTAAGAGACAGGAAACACGACAATAAAGGGATAAGAAAGAGAAAAGAAAGGGACAAGAAAGAGACAAAAAACAGTCAAGAAACAGGACAAGAAAGAGACAAGATACAGTTCAGAAAGGGACAAGAAGTAGTTCAGAAAGAGACAAGAAATAGTAAGGAAAACAGTAAGGAAAGACACAAGAAACAGTTAAGAAAGGGACAAGAAAGACGAGAAACAGGACAAGAAAAAGGCTAGGAAGAGACAAAAATCGGTGAAGAAACAATTAAGAAAGAGAGAAGAAACAGGTAAGAAACTACCAAGAAAGAGACAAGAAATAGTCAAGAAAGAGATGAGAAACAGGACAAGAGACAAAAACTGTGAAGAAAGTGACAAGGCAGCCGAAGAATGAAATCGCGCAAGAGACTCACCCTTCTTCAGAAGACTAGAGAGGAGTGTGGGAATTATATGTAAATTCAAGCCAGAAATCATGAAACATGTTTGTTGATCTTTTAATTTCCTAAAAGCATTTATCCGACTCGCTTCTAACTGTAAATTGTTTAAAAAACATCAGAAGAATTGAAAAAAGAATGTGAGGAGAGGGAGGGGGGAGTCGGGTTGAAAAGTGCGTGTTGCGTCGCTTGTTAATTAAATTTTAACGCAACGCACTGCACTCCGGGGTGGAAAATGTGCAGATGCAGATGCAGATGCGGATGCGGATGTGGATGCAGATGCGGATTGAAAAGAAAATGTGAAACAAGCCCCCCTCTGAAACAAGCATTCCATTCCACAGTCAGTACATAGTACATGGGCGTAGCTCCCATAGGGGACTGGGCAGGAGGAGGAGCATCAGGAATCAGGAATCAGGAAGGGAGTGCCAGTCATTGACTTTTGTCGTGTGTGCGAGAGCTTTGTCAGCGCCACTAAGTTTTGGAGATTCCCCATCTCGCAATTTGAGTTCCATTCAAAGTGCACTGAGGAAAATGCGGAGAGATTTTTGTGCAATTTATACATTTCAGTTGGATTTCTTTCAATTATTAAAAAAAAACATGTTTAAACTTGTCTTTTTTAGATCTAACATGTATGAAAAAGTGTTTTTTGATGGTATTCTGCATGTTTAAACATGTTTGAAACAAACTAACATATTTTTTACATTTTCAAACATTTTTGGACATTCAAAATCGTCTTTTTACACGTTTAAACCTGTTTTTTACATGTTCAAACGTGTTTTTTACATGTTCAAACATGTTTTAACATGGCAAGTAGTTTCTGCTTCATGCTTTTTGATATTCTAACGTGTATTTTACATGTTAAAACACGCTTTTCAACGCACAACTATATTTTGTACATGTTTGAAACTGATTTTTACATATTCTAACTCGAACGTAATGTAAAATACATGTTCAAACATTTTTCTTAAACGAATAAATATATTTTTTACATGTTCGAACATACTTTCCAATGAACAAACGTGTTTATTACATGCTCATACATGTTTTGACATGCAATTTTGAGGTTTTACATTCTCAAAAATGTTTTAAAATGTTCAAACGTGTTTTTTTGCACATTTCATGTTTTTCATGTGTTTTTCAATAAACATGTCTTTTTACATGTTCAAAGATGTTTTCAACCAACTTACTTAATTTTAAAAGTTCCAACGTGTTTTTTACATGATCTTTTATTGTATATTTTTATTTTTTAACATTACTTAACATGTTTTTCAACAAAGAAACATGATTTTGACATGTTCAAACCTTTTTTTCAACGAACAAACCTATTTTTACATGTTCAAACATGTTTTTTTTGCGAGTGTAGTCATACCCAGCACTTGGCATCAAAGTATCTGCTCGAGAGTCGCGACCTGCCGCAGGCCACAGAACAGGATAGAAAAACAGGATAAAAAAAAAATAGAAAAATGTAGAAATCCTGGTGCTGTGTTCCTGCAGGAGCTAGTGGCTCCTTGTGGCTCCTGGTGGCTCCTGGCTCCGGGTGGCTTCGAAGGAATGAAAACTTCGATGCTTGAAGGTTTAACGAACTCGCGTCGCTCCCTTGTCAGTCAGCCTGGCCAGGGGCTGGCCAGGACCCCAGCAGGATACTGCATGGCAGAATACGTTTCGCTTTGACATACGCCTGGAAGGGGGGCGTGGCAAGGCAAGTGTGATTTTTACCCCTAGTGTATGTGGAGGTCCTGGAATTAAAACATATTTTTTAAATTATGTCCTTAATCTTAGATCCTTGTTACTTTTTTTTTTGACCACTTAGAACTTCTTAGGGAGTTTCCTGGCAGGCCAATGACCTTGCCGCCCCCTATTTTCTTTCAAAAAAAAAATTCCACCCTCTCTAAGAGGAAGAAGAAGAAAAAGGACCCACACCAGGACCCACATGGGCTCAAGAAATTATGCACAAAGTGAAAGGCGCTCGAGTGCACAAAAAATAGAAGACTGACGAGGCAGATGCGGATTCCGACTGGGATTCAGATGGAGATTCAAGATTCAGTTGCCAGGATGGCCAGGATGGAGAGATCCTTGGTAGGGGAGGTGAGGTGAGGTGAGGTGTGGTGAGGTGACCCCCAATGCGTGGCATTCATTGTTGGGCCAGAAACAATGGACTCTACTCCCTTCTGGCAACAGGAGAGCAAAAAAGGGAGTAACTCCCCTAGGAAGGGGTGCATAATTATGTGGAGCATGTGTGTGTCTAGGAGGGTGTCCTTCTCCTCCCCCCCCCCTCTGGAGGGGGGTAGTTTCCTTTTAAAAAAATTACGAAACACGGCAGAAGTCCTTCCTGGAAACAGAAACAGGAAGTATCTTTAAAGAAAGTATCTTCTAGAGTCTAAAAACCAAATCATATGTATCTTTAATCCTGAAATCCTAGAGAAAGTATCTATAAGATTAATGAATTTCTGCAAAAGTCCTAGAGCTTCTCGTCCTGCCACTTCCTTAAAAAAAAAAAGTGAAAGCGAGTTTTGAAAAGAAATCTTTGAGATTCATTCCAGAAGCCAATGAGGCTTATCGGACGGGCTCTGGTGTGGCATGAATAAAGGGGCGAGTCAAAAGGGCCAAAGGGGAGAGGGGCGTGGCAGTTGGCTAACTAAGAGATAGCGCACATCCTAGCCGGTGAGATACATTCGAGGAGCATCTAAGCGGGCAGAGAGTGGAGTCTAAACAGCACACTGAGAAAAACGGGGGTTGTTTGGCTTATATTTTAAATAAAAAAAAGGTTAGTATCTGGAAGTATCTATAGTGACTAGTAGTATTCAGTAGTAACTAGTAGTGTCGAGTAGTATCTATTAGTATATGGTAGTATGTTTTAGTAGTATCTTGTAGTATGTAATAGTAGTCTTGTAGTATCTAGAAGTTTCTAGTTGGTAGTACCTTGATGTCTCTTTTACTATCTAGTAGCCTCTGGATGGAAGTATCTTGTAGTATCTGGTAGTAAGTAATAGTATCTTGTAATATCTAGTATCTATTAACTTACTAGATTATTAGCTTACTATACTGTATCTGCTAGTATCTACTAGTATTTTTTAGTATTAAGTAGTATCTAGTATTTTCTGGTAGTATCAGGTAGTATCTAGTAGTATCTAAGTAGAATCTGGTAGTTTATGGTAGAATCTAGTAGCTTCCGGCAGTATCTAGTAGTACCTGGATGGAAGTATCTAAAAGTAGTAGTATCTGGTAACTAGTAGGAACTAGTAGTAATAATATAGTAGTATCTGCTAGTATCTTAAAGTGTCTGGTACTATCAAGTAGTATCTGGATGGAAGTATTTGGTAGTATCTAGTAATATCTAGGAGTATATAGTAGTAGCTGGTAGGATCTATAAGTATCTGATAGAATATGGTAGTATCTAGTAGTATTTATTAGTACCTGGTACTACCCATTAGTATCTGGAAGTAGTACTATCTAATATCTATTTAAAAGTTTCTAAAAGTATCTCTAAGTAACACCCCTTTTCTCGGAGTGTCTTTGAAGGAAAAAAAATACAAAATAAAAAGGAAAAAAAACTGCAAAAAATGTAAAAAATGAAGGGAAATCATGTTGAAGAATGTAAAGATGCAACTTAGGGAGGAAACTAGCTAGTAGCTGCCCCCCTTCTACCAACCCCCCCTCCCCCTTCATCTCTGCTAGATAAAGAGGACCTGTCCATGTGTCCCCCCCTTTTTTTCCCTTTTTCCTTTTTATTTTAAATTTTTTTTCTCTCCTTTCACTTTGCCAGCAAGTCGCATAGTCCTGTTATCCTGCTGCACTCCTGCATCCTTGTTTTTTCATGCATTTTGTTAGGGGGTGACTCCACTCGCACTTGTTGACAATGCACTGAAGGGGGGCCTCTCACTCTCACACTCTGTTTCTGACTCTGGAAAGTCAATGCACCCCGAACCGAACAATCAACGAAAGCGAGTGACAAAGTCAAAGGATCTGAGCGGGGTAGGGGGGCGTGGCAGAGTCCTTTTTAATTCGTTCAGCGGAAAAAAGCGGAAAAGTGAAATATCAATTGAAGACTGACCAACAAGGACGAAACAACAAGGACCAGAAGCTGTGACACAGTTTGTTTGCTCTTTCCCGGAAAGGGTTTAATCAAGAGAGTCCTTTTCCCAGGACAGCCAATAAGGACATCAATCAACACGCAATTTTTAATATGTGGCAGGAGTAGGGGTAGGCCCAAGGGCAGTCTGGAAAAGGTTCACCATATCCGGAATAAACAGAAATATGTTGCAGAAATATTCCAAAAATGCATATCGCAGAAGTTAAAACTAGCAAGGACTACCAGGGAGTTCCAGGGAGTATCAGGAACTACCAGGGAAACCTACAGAGAACTAGGGAGTCACAGGGAGTACCAGACACTACCATTAAGTACTAGAGCATTACACGAAAGTGCCAGGGAGTATCTGGAAGTAGTATGGAGTTCTAGAGAGAAACAGGGAGTACCACGAACTACTGAAGAGTACCAGAGACTATCAGGGAGTACTACCAAAGCACTATCAGAGAGTAACAGGGAGTACCAGGAAGACTAAAGAGTACCAGACACTACTAGAGGAGTACTTGGGAGTGCCAGTATTAGGAAGTATTAGGGATTATCAAGGGGATGCTAGAAACTACTACCAGGGTACTACCAGAAACAACTAGGGAGTACTACCAGAACACCATCAGAGAGTACTAGGGAGTACAGGAGACGAGGGGGCGTACCAGAGCACTACCAGGGAATACCAGGCATTACTAAAGAGTACCAGAGAGAGCTCTATCGTAGAGGGCCAGGGAGTACCAGGCACTAACAGAAAGTACCAGGAAGCATCCGGAAGTGATACGAAGTAACATAATAGGGAATACTACGCACTTCCAGGGAGTACTATAGAGTACTAGGGATGGCTATGCTATACCTGGGAACAAAAGGGAGTTCTATAGAGTACCAGGAAGTACTACCAGAGCACTACCAGGGAGTACCATAAAGTACCAAGGGAGTATCAGGAAGTATTCGGAAATTGTAAAGAGTACCAAGGAGAAGCAGGAAGTACCAGTGAGGGGCCTACCAAGAACTACCAGGGAGTACCCGGCATCACTAAAGAGTACCAGGGATTACTATCAGTTTTAGAGTACTAGGGAGTATCAGGGCACTACCAGGAAGTACTAAAGGATACCAGAGACTACCAGGGAGTACTAGAAAGAACCAGGGAGATCTAAAGAGTACCAGGAGTACTACAAAAGTCCTACCATTGAGTACCAGGGAGTACTTGAGAGTGCTAGGGAGTAGCAGGAAATACTAAGGAGTATCAGACCACTATCAGGGAGTACAAAAGGCATCAGGCACTACCCTGCACTACCAGGGAGTATCAGGGAGTATCAGGGAGTACCAGGAAGTACTGAAAAGTACCAGAAACTACCAGGGAGAACTAAATAGTACCAAGGAGTACTACTACAGAACCAGGAAGTATGAGGGAGTACTAGGGACTACCAGGCACTACCAGGAAGTACCAGGGAGGAACTACCAGGGAGTACTATAGATTACTTGGGAGTACCAGGCACTACCAATAAGTACTAGGGAGTAGTAAAGAATACCATGGAGTAGTAGGGAGTACCAGGAAGGGGACTACTAAGAACTAACATGGAGGACCAGAGAGTACCAGGCACTACTGGACACCACCAGGAAGCACCAGAGCACTACCAGTACCAGGGAACTCTGTGAAATTCCAGAAAATCCAGCCACAATCCAGCAGCAGTATCCACAATCCGACAAACGGAAGGCGAAAACAATTCAAAAATATGTTTTCTAATTACTTGTTCGCACTCGTGCCGCAACAAGCCATAAACGGATGGAGCAGGGGCATGGGGCATGTGGCATGTGGCAGATCCTCGGGGAGCAGCGAGCAGTCTGAGTGAATTGGCGACACATAAATTGCAAATATGATAGAAGAACATGCAACACTCTCTGCCACTGCCACTCTGCCACTGCCACTCTGCCACTCTGCCAGTCTGCCAGTGCCACTGATGCTGCCACAGCATATAATTATTGCAATGCGTTGCTGTTTGCCGTTGTTGCATGTGCCCCCTTGTGGCAGAAAAAACACGCGCCACGCAGCCACTCGAATAAGGGGGGGGGACTAACTCCCCACTGAGAGAAAAAGTCTCTAAAAGTTTAGAATCTCTTGTGAGAGTCTGGAGCTGAGTTTCTTTCAGTGTAGGATGCTGCCCCTCATTGCAATTTTGTGCTGCAGCTGCAACTGCAACTGCAACTGCAACTGCAACCTCTCCCTAAAGGCTGATGCGTGTGTTTCTAATTAAGAGCCACTCCCCCCCTAAAAAAAAAAATCGATCAGGGAAAGTCACTTGAGCCGAGAAGTCAGCCGATTCCCAGTCGAGTGGGGAAAGTGGCAAGAAAAGTGAGGAAATCTGGACGAACTACTAGCCATTGAAGGCCTGAGACTCTAAACTAAACAAGGACTTAAAGCTTGGAGCTCCAGGACATCCGAGGAAGAGTGGAAGACATCCTGGAAGAGTCTCTCCCCCGCCAGGAATTGCTTTCTTTTTTTTTTATTTATTTTGTTGTTGAAGTGCTGGGCCTTGGAAGGAGGAGAATCAGATGCAGATGTAGAGTGCTTCTGGTCCGCCTTTTAACCCCCATGTGCCACATGCCTCATACTCCGTGCCCCTTGCCACATGCCCCTTGCCCCTTGCCGCATATTTTGTATCTGACTGTTGACAATGGCATGCGTTTTGGGTTTTTTGATGTTGTTGCCAGTGGCAGAGGCAGTTGCAGTGGCAGTTCCAGTGCCACAAACAGTCCTTAATCCCTCGAAGGCTTTAAAAAATTATTCAGAGAAAGAGACAGGCTTATAGCCAAGAGAGAGAGAGAGAGATGGCTAGAGGGACCTGCCCCCTTGCGGGGCGCAATTCAATTTGCCGAGTGGCTAAATTTAGACGCTAATTTGGGGACCTGCTGGGCCAACGAGATCGTGTCCAGTTCTCAGACTCGTCTCGGGTTACCCAAGAGGGGGGGAGAGGGGGGTTAGAACCAGATCCTCATCTGTCCAGGCGATCAAATTACGAATTTAAGTTCTGTCTGCCAGCTCCGAAGGGCTCTTCGATCCAACTCATAACTTGGTGGCATTATCGACTTGATTATAGTTCCCTGGCCATTAGCGCCTCTGATCCGGGAGTAGGGTAATCTTGTCCAGGAATGCCAGGAATTTAGAGACTTGAGAGGGAGTCAAGGGCAAGAGCTTAGAGATCTCAGAGACCTCCTCCAAAGGGCCTCCTCCTGGAGGCATCTCTTCCTGCCATCTACTAACCACTCTCCTCCTCTCCCATCTCTTGCAGATCCTACAACATGTGCCATGGAGAGCCTGGGCTTGGGCAGCAGACGCAACAACGGCGGCACTCCTGCCGTCCCGTCTCACTCCTCCCCGCCCGGCCATGCGGTGCACGGCGGGGGCGTGGGTGCTGGCAAGGTACTGATCCACAGCAGTGCGGCAGCAACCAAGGCGACGGGGCACCATCATCACCATCACCACCAGCACCAGCACCAGCACATCCAGAACCATCCGCAGCAGCTGCCCTCCAACCAGAACTACTACACGCAGCAGCAGACGCAGCTGCAGCGCCTGAAGCAGCAGCAGCAGAAGCTGCAACAGCAGCAGCAGCTGGAGGCGGTGCACGGGGGCATGGGGGGTAAGCACTTGTTGCAGTTCCCCCCACCGCCGGACTATCCCCCGCCGCCAACGGCACTGGGGGGCGGCACTGGCAAGGACACTGGATCGCCCAAGGGGAAGAGGCAGCAGCAAGTGCCGCGTTATCCCGACCCAGATCCGGATGCCATCGAAGTGTGCAACGAGCCGGGGCAGGAGGCATCGCCCCATCACCTCAAGCAGTTGGCGGCGCGCCACAGCAAGAGTCTGGGGCGGCAGACCACTGGACAGACCTTGCCCCATCCGAACATGCACCACGACTACTCCTACGCCTACTATGAGCCCGGGGCGGCCATGAGGCATTCCAATGTGCCACTCCCCGAGAAGGGGGCAGCGACTGCCGGAGGAGTGGGGCCAGTTGTCCAGGTGGCCATGTCGCCGGCGTCCTCGGATCCGCCACCACCGAACTCCATTCGCGCCCTGCTCTCCAAGGGCAAGAAGAACAAGCAGCTGGTGAGCCCCGCCACCCTCCAGTCCTACCAGACACGCTACCACAAGCTGGCCAGCTCCTCCAAGTCGGGCCAGAGCGAGAACTTCTACGAGGAGATCAATGCGGCGGCCCTCCAGGGCACAGGGGGGAGTCACCTCCGGAGCACCGTCGGCTCCCACTCCGCCGGCTCCTTGAACCAGACCCTCGTGGAGGAGGAACTGCGACGGGTGCAGAACCGCCATCACAAGATCCTCGGGGAGCTGAATCTCAGCGTGGAGGCCATGCTGATGCCGGAGAGTCCGCCCAAGCACGACCCGCTGCCGGGGGGTGGGGAGGTGATGGGGACGCCACCGGACGCCCCCACGGACCAGAGCAGCCCCCAGAAGCAGCAGCCGAGTGTGAGTGTGACGGCGGCCAGTGGCCAGCCACCGACCANCACCTCCGCCTCGGCGGACAACATCTGTGATAGCAAGCGGAGCGGCAGGGACCGGACCACCACCACCGGCGACCTGGACAGCGGCTTCAGCGGCAGCAGCAGCGGCGCCAGCTACATCGGCAGTCTCCGGCTGAGCAAGACCCAGCACATCAAGTGCGCCCGCCAGACGCCCACCCTGGCGGTGGCCGCCACCCAGAGCTGTCGCTCCTTCCAGCGGGCGGCCACTGTCTACGATGAGTCCGGATCCGGTTCCGGTTCCGGTCAGGGCTCTGGCTCTGGCTCGGGAGGAAGCTTCCTCTCACGAGCCTCTTGCGGGCGGAGGATCCTGAGCTGTGCCAGGATCAGGGCAGCCGAGGATCCAGGACCCAATCAGCTGGGGGGCAGGAGTGGTGGAGCGGGAACAGGACCAGGAGGAGGAGGAGGAGGATCAGGCCCGGTGCAGGAGTCCAAGGCGCGCAGTTTCTGGAGCCGGAAGGGATGGCGCAAGTTGCCAGGATTCTCAACTTCCACCTCGAGCATCAATGACACAGGATTAACGGGTGAGTCAGGATGCTTTTTTACTTATTTTTGTCTAAAAATCCAGTCATAAGTAGGATTTTAAATGATTTTAGTAAGAATATAAAGCTTTTTAAAGAAACTAGTAGCATTTTTTGACAATATTCTTGCTTATTTAGAAGAAAAAACTCTGAAATTCCATTATTTATTCCATTTTTTGTTTATTTGTAACATTTTTCTTTAAAAACCATTATTTTTATTCACCACACTTGCCTTATCTACATGAGTTGAGTTACAAAGATACAAGGATGTAGAAAACAAAATACTAAGCAGAGTAATTAAATATTTCATTAAATTTAGACAAAATCGACTAAATAATAACCTTAAATATCATATTATCTAAATCTAGCTCCTTAAAAACTAATATTACCAGTTTAAATAAATTTTTTGTAAAAGCCACCTGTTGGGAAAATCCACACCGCTCTAGCGCCACTACAGCTAGAAAATCCAAGCTCCACCTTCTCTACACGACTATGTTTCTATTTTCTAACTAAAGATGGCGCTTTGTGGGGTTGGTTAGCTAGTGACGGACATGTATTTACATGGTAGAGGGATTTGTGTAGAGAGTAGCCTCTGCCAGCCAATAGGCGGCGTTTTCTAGCCTCTCGCTATTCACCACAAACCCCGAATGGCGCTGTTTATTTTGGGGCTTGGGGCACATTTTCCGCTTTTTTTCCATTTTCTTATCGCTCCCCTGGACCGCCCTCGCCTCCGCCTCCTCCCCCTCCTTTTCCTTTTTTTATATTTTTGTTTTTTGTATTTTTTTATCAACAACTTTGCATGCGAAGCGAGCATCAGAGCAACCAAACCCAAATTCAATTTCCAATTCGGCTCGAGAGCAGCGATCCATGCTCCGCTGGCTTCACTTTAGTCTCGATATTTGTTGTTGTTGTTGTTTTTTTCCTTTTTTTATGCTTTTTTTTTTTTTTTTTTTTTTTTTTTTAGTTTTTTTTGCCCAGTTCGGGCTCCATTCACGACGTCGATGTGGATGCGGTTTCAGTAGAATCGATCTTGTCGCGGATGCCACATGCTTTTTTTTTTAGTCGGTTGTTCGGTTTTCGGTTTTCGGAGTGTTGTGAGTGTGCTTATCACCTGTCCTCCAGGGGCTACCTTTTTTTTTTCTACTTTTGAATAGAGAGCCCCCCCCTTAGAATCGGCCTTTTTTAAGGGGCGTCTGCTGAGTAATTGATTGGAAAATAAATTTAAAAAAAAAATACTAAAAAGTGATGTAATTGTGTGTGTGTGTTTTGGAAAATACTACTACAATGGCCTTCCAGCTGATTAAGAAGAGCTCTTTGGAGTGCCCCCCCTCCCCGCAGCAGCAGCAGCAGCAGTTGCTGCGCCGCCACAGCAACCTGGGCCTGCCCCACCAGCATGCCGCCGGAGTGGTGCTTCTAAAATGTACGTAGAACTCTTAAAAAATCTTCAACTTTTCGGTTGGAAATACTATTTCAGATGAATCACAAAAGTATATATCGGATATAGGCTATTTTGGTGCGTAATTCGTGGCTGGGATGAGTCACTAATAGTATGATTTCTAGTTGTTTTTGAGGGGGGGAGAAAAATACAAAAAAAATCAAAATAAAATAGAACAAAAGTCTAAAATTAAACTGAGAAGAAAAAGGGCCAACAAAGAGCTATAGAAGAATTGTTTTTTTTAGAGAAATATTTAATAGAAAAGGTCAAAAAATAATAATAATAAATAATAATAATAGTTCTAGACACTCTCACTTCCACTCGCAATAATCAAATAAATAAATAAACAGGAATGGCATTATTATTGCACTTTTGTTGTCCCGCTTATTGTCCCTCAATTGTGTTGCTTCTCTCGGAATGTATCTGCTGGATGTGCCTGCCATGAAAGTATCTGCAGCTATGAAGTATTGTATCTAAGCACTTGTTAATCAATGTCGCCAGAGAGTCTCCAAGTCTCGGTTAATTGCAATTTCCAAAGACTAGAGACTAGAGAGTCTCTAGATTCTCTTTTTTTTAAAAAAAGGGGGGTGCTAAGAGTGTCAAGATGGCTGTTTTTATTTTTTATTTAAAGTTTTTATTGAAAAAATAAGAGAATCAAGAAGAAATCTGTCTTTTAAAACAAGATTTTAGACTCTAGAGACTTTTAGACTAAAAAATAAAATTCCTGTAGCTGTTTTTTAGTGAAAGTGCTCATTATTTCTTTAAAAAAATAAGAAAAAAAAAGAAACAAACTCCTTGGGAGCCAAGGAACGGCTTTGAACACACCTTCTCAGCTGGCCAGTACAACACGGCGTATGCGCAACATTAATTAAAATTCAAACTAGCTAAAAAATAGGCTAAAAAAAGACAAAAAATAGGAAAAATACAACGCTTTTTAGCCAAAAAATTTGCATAATAAGAGCCAGAGAGCCGCAACAAGAAAACAATGCAATCTCAACTTATCTAAAATTTAAAAAAAAAACAAGCCAAACAATAAGCAACACTACGTAGTTGTACTCCCCAAAAAAGGGGGTAAAAAACAAACAAAAAATAGATAAAAACATACAAAAAAAACAAAAATTTGAGATAAAAAAGTGTCATTTCAGATGACATTTGTTGATAAATGTTTCAAAAAATAGCACTTATTTTAATTAAAAATGCCTTTCTAACCTGTAGTTTCTCTAAGTGTATAGCTGTGGGTTCTGGTAACTGATTTTTTGTGGTTTTCTGTTTCGAAAATTAATACATTTTTGGGTTTAAAATAAATAGGGTAGAGTCTATAAGGCTAGAGTCTAACTTTTTAGAGAATTTTAATTGAAAATTTTTAAACTTTTAATATTAATTTAATTTTAATTTTAATTCTAACTAAGATCTAATCATATCGAAACTGGAAAGTGCCTTTCTGAACTCTCTTTTTATTTTTTTGTTGGAAAAAAAAAACACTTTAGTTTTGTAGGCCATGGCCAAAATGATTAATGGCCGAATATATATTGGACATTATTGGGTTCTGTTGCTTGTCTCCCGTTAGTGGTTGCCCCTCCCCTCCCCTGCCACGCCCCCCTTTTTCGCAACTCCATCTCCTTAACTAACTTGGCTCAGTTCGGCACACGCCGCCAATTATCGCTGTCATTGCCAATTGAAAGCCATAAATTTTTGCTGCCCAGCCTCTTTGGCTTCTTGTTGCCACAAGTGGCAGAGTGCTGGCTATGGGGCGGTGGGGCTGTGGGGCGTGGCTGGGCCAATTGCCTCGCGGTGTTGACACAATTAAGCCAAGTTTAGAGAAGACAGGCAGCCAGGCCGCAAGTGCCAGGATTGTTAGGAGAAAATTTAAATAAGAAATTTGGATTTTGATGTTTTTTTATTTTACAAGGATAATGATAATAATGATTATTTTGTTGGAGTTTTTATTCCAAATTAATCAATATTTTCTTTAATATTTTTATATTTTTTTTTCCAAATTTTTTAGACAGCCTTTCTAATTATTCATTTTACTTAATTTTAATATTAATTGACGAAACTTTTTCTTATCTAACTATAACAAATTTAATACAATTTTCCCCAGCTTTTCATCTTAATCCAAAATTAAACAAGAAAGAAAAGCTAACTTCGGGCGGAGCCGAAGTTGATATACCCTTGCAGTTGAGTCGCAGTCCGCTAGGTGGCGCCACGCATCTTATATTATTAGATATATAGCGGATCGTTTATAGTCGGCCGATCCTTATGAAATTTGGCATATCGAATTATTTTGCCAAAAGAGGAATCCATTGAAACTCCCATGCTTCTAACTTGAAAAACAACGAAGTTATAGCATTTCCGATCAATCAGTTATATGACAGCTATAGGATATAGTTGGCCGATCTTTATGAAATTCGACAAATCAGATTGTTTTTCCCAAAATATAATCTGTACCAAATCCCATCTTTCTAACTTAAAAAACAACAAAGTTATGCCAATTTCGATCGTTCTATGACAGCTATAGGATATAGTCGGCCGATCCTTATGAAATTTTGTACACAAGATATTTTGGTTTAATATATATTGTGTGGAAAGTCTCAACCCTCTAACTTAAAAAACACCAAAGTTATGGCATTTCCGATCAATCAGTTATATGGCAGCTATAGGATATAGTCGACCGATCCCGGCCGTTCCGACTTATATACTGCCTGCAAAGGAAAGAAGGGTGTGTGCAAAGTTTCAACTCGATAGCTTTAAAACTGAGAGACTAGTTTGCGTAGAAACCGACAGACAGACGGACAGACGGACAGACGGACATGCTCATATCGACTCAGGAGGTGATCCTGATCAAGAATATATATACTTTATAGGGTCGGAGATGTCTCCTTCACTGCGTTGCACACTTTTGACCAAAATTATAATACCCTCTGCAAGGGTATAAAAATGGCAGGCTCTTCTAATTTCTTCCGATATAAGAAATAAGGAATACTTTTTGGGGATATATTTCTACAAATTTTTTTTAATTTATTTTTTTTCATTTTTTGTTGCTAATTTATTTATTATTATGGTACTAATTGATATTTGTATACTTGGTCCAAGGATATATAATATTTGAGGATATAAGGGTTGAAAGATATATATAATAACTGGATTAAAGTGATATTTTTGAACAAAAAATAAATAAAATAAATAAAAATAAATAAAAAATTTATAATAAAAAAG
>JAJJHT010004648.1:2323291-2374174 GCA_021223865.1 Drosophila pandora | reverse complement strand
GTGAAAAATGGAAAATGGAAAATGCATTTCCATCCAAGCACTCCGGCCCTAACCCGATCGGACGGGAATTTAATTTCCGAGTGCGCGGAAAAAAGGCTTTCAACGGAGCGAGTGACTCCTGCCAGGACCTCCTGGACCTGGACCTGGACACTGACAAGCAGTTCTATCCCTTCTATTCTTTTCTTTTTCCTTTTTTTTGTGGCTCTATTAGAGTGAAGTAACCCCCTCGCAGCTATTGGCTAATGTAATTAAGCCGGGATGGAGCTCTAAGGGCAATCGCTTGCGGTTCAGCTCCTGGCTGCCTTCTCTTCTGGATTGTTTTTGTCTTTTTTTTGTATTTTTTGTCATTTGTGTCTGCCACTCGAAGGCGCCGGCATTGTTTTCAGCTCAGCGCCCTCTAAAAATAGTCGGAGGCATGTCCGCCAGCGCCCTCCTGCAACCATCTGCGGCATCTGCAGCTGCATCTTCTCTAAACGGAGGCTAAGAGGCAGTAACAGTGGCAGAGGCTCCACCTATACCCTCTACTTCTACTTTAGTTGTCTTTTTTTATAATAACTCCCTAGCCTAATATACCCTTTACCTTCAGAGACTCTCCTTTCGAGAGGTATTCCTTTCAAAGCGGCCTGCCAGGAAATGCCTCAAAATAGGCAACAAAAGCCAGAGACAGTGGCAGGACGGCCTTTGTGGCAAGAGGCATTCGCGTCAAGTGCACGGCCCTGCGTCAAGTTGCCAAAGCAATTGAGTTGAGTTGCAGGGAGTTGGGAGGGGGGGGAGGAGGAGGCACAGACCCACTCGATGCAGCTGGAAAAATTCAGATACTAAAGTATCTGACGGATAAAAAAAAAAGAGAAGAAATGTGAAAGAAAATTACATGCCACGCGTTGAGCTTAATTCGGCTCTGGCCTTTTTCACAAGGGGGGGGTACTAGTTCAGATACACCTAGTGCACCTCCTATACCTAGTACACCCCCTACCCCTCTCTCCTTATATATCCAATCAGAGCCGCCAACTAAATAATTCATGTGGGACTGTGAATATCTGTGGCAGCCACTAGCCCTGCCTCTAACGGCCCAAGAAGTGGAAACTAGTTCGCAACTGCTAGGCTAGAGGGGAGAGTAGTGGCAAGTGACATTAGCAAGGTCATTCAAGGCAATTTGCAATCGAAGCGTTTCCTATTAATATTCATGAAGTTGTGGAGGAAAGTTCTGGCGGACTCTGGACTCTGGACTCTAGACTGGAGGTGTCCGAAAGTCAAGGTAGTCTTTGGAGAAATGCACAAAGTTTCGGGCGGAATAGTAAGAGTTTTCAGTGTCCAGGCTATAAAAGTATATTTTAGAAATAAAAGAGATAAAAGTATGGATTTGAAAGGTAAATAATAAAAAGGACACTAGTTCTCCCGAAAAACACCTCTTTGTGGCTAAAAATTGGTCTCTAAGCCTGCTAGTCTGACTTTAAATTGAAACTTTTGGCCAAAAGTGCCCAAGCTTCTCCCCTCTCCCATTTTTAATTGCCTGTTTAGTGCCTCCACCCCCTAATCCTCCTGACTCTTGGCCAATTGGCAATGGAATAAATGAATCAACTCGTAACATTGCAAACTTTATCACTCACCTCGCTCTTCTGGCAATGTCGTGCACATTTCTTTCCCTTTCCCAGATTTTTAGCCTTTTTTTTTATTGTGGATCTGTCTGCCGACTGCCTGCCTAATTTTGATGTCATTAATTTTGACCATTTCTCCGTCGCTGGCTTCCATTTCCACTTCCATTTCCATTTCCATGGAGCTAGTGGCACAGTTTCTTGGCTTAAACACGCAATCCCCTCGAAAGCTGCTGATTTTTTTTTAGTTTTTGTATTTTTTGGCCAAAAGAAAGTAAAGGGGCATCTCGGCTTAGCAAAGATAGATCGATCGATTGGGGGCTACATTTTGGATCGGATTTCTCCCCATCACCACTGGACTCGGACTGGACTGGACTTTGGCCAGAATTCTGCGTGATTCAAGTAGGCCGTTTTCATTTCATCCGAAAAGTGAGGAGAGCAGCAGCTTCCGAGGGAAGTTGGTCCATGTCCTCAGCTATTTTTGTTGGATTTTTAAGAGGAATACCTTTTTTTTAAACAAACTCTGCTAGAATCTGTATTAAACCACCTTCAAATACCTTTTTTACCCAAAATTTAATAAGAGAACCCCTTGACAAAATGGGAAATCTCTAGAATGTAATACTCCATTTTCCAATTTTCATCTGATCCTCAAGAGAAAAACCTTGAAAGTTTCGTGAATAAATTCTTTATGGATCTGATTCATATCTTGGCCAGTATTCGATCCTGGAAAGAAATATCTTAAGATAGCTTTGAATAAATTTGGCATGGATCTGCAAAGAAATTTAGAAGACAAATTTTTGAACAAATTTTTTATTTTAAAAGACTGCCAATACTCACCCGATTCTGCAGGGGAATGTTTTAAAAGATTCGTAGAACAAGTCTTCAATAATCTGCATACAAAACTCTGCAACAAATATTTTTAAATATATTTTCAAAATATTTTTGGTAATTTATGACGAGTTCATGGGAGAGGATATGAGGGCCATTATGGAGGCTCTTCCCTTTGAGCACATCCGATTGGGGAAAAATTTTAATCCACTTGTTATGAGAAATAACTATTCTTATTCGGAATTAGGAATAAAGATTCTTAATTTATTTCTCTCAAAATCACCCATAAAATCAGGAAAAAACATTTTTTACACTTTTTTTTTTAAATAAAAATATTTTCTCAAAAAACCTCTTAAAAAAGACTAAGAAATAAACCCTTTTTTTTACCAAATAAACAGCCAAATAAGTGCCCTGTTGATTCAGATTGCCATCTGACCTTCCTTAACCTTTCCCCCAAATATTCCCCCCTCATAAATATTCAGGAGTTGGAACTTATCCTCCTCCGCTCTAGACTTGGACTCTGAATAGTTTTGATTCTGGATGCTGGGAGGGTGCTGGGTGACTATCATTATGTGGCAATAATTCACTAATTAGTTTACGGCCAAGAGGGCCGCTTCCCAGAGTCTTTCCTTGGGCCTCCTGCCCTCTTGTCCTCTTGGCCCTCACCCCTGACCCCTGAACCGTGGGAGGCATTCTTCGTCTGCTTCTGGGGATCTGGGGGAATGGGGGGCGATGGCATCAAAATTGCAAATAGAAAGCAATTTCCACACTTATTATAGACACGTGTGGGTGGAAGGAGTGGGCAGTGGGTGGAAGGGGTTCTCCACATCCACGTGTCAGGATATAATCCCAGCTTGTCTCCTCCATCTATTTATTAAATTTTTTCTATTTTTTTTTTTTGGTGGTGCGTGTAATGAGCTTCCGCATGCTTTTTGCATTTACACTGAGAGAAATTTACAAGTCTTTTTTTAATTTTATTTATTTTTTAAATCTATAAAAATAGTAAAAAATANTTGAAACTAATTTGAAACATTTTTTTTATTCTAAAATAATAATTTTAAAACTACTACCATTTTGTGTCAGTGTAGACACTTCCTTTCGTTTGGAATTTCCCCTTTCGGTGGCTTAGGAAACTTGCTAACTTGGCTGAAATCTGTGCCGCTTGCCGCCTGCCGCTTGCCACTTGCCTCTTGCCACAAGTGGCAAGTAGAAAGAGATAGAGATAGCTGGGAAGTGGCAGCCCGCTGCTCAATTTCAGACACACACACACGAAATTACTTTGCAACTCGTGGCAGAGAGTCGCACGAAGCCTTGTGGCCTCATTAGGAGGAGAAGCCCTCTACTGGCCGGGCGGAGGGTGGAGGGGGGGAGTAGCTGCAAATTAGAGATACTCAAAGGGGGGAAGGGGGAAAGGGGGGCTAGTCAGCAGGTGACTATATAGTTGGCAGCTACTTAACCATTCTGGCCTGCATTCTGCACGAGCTGGGAAATATTTATGAGCCACATGGAAGAAGAGGGTCAACTTTATAGTTCTTTTGAAGTAAAATACCCTAGATACCCTGGATTTTGGCCAAAAGTTACTTCGTCGAGGGATAATTGGTTTCAGTTTTAGTTCCAGCGACTGCTTATGCAAGTTTTTGATAAAATTTTCAGCAAGTTTTCTCCCAAAACTCTGTCACATGCACACATTTTGGCTCTAAAGTCTCCAAAAGGGGGGGCTCAAGTCAAATGCAAATTAAAATATGAATACACCTTAGAGACAAAGCTGTCATTAGAGCTCTCCACTCTTCACTCTCGACTCTCGACTCTGACCCGCCGGCCTGCCTTTTGGTTTGTCGTTTCAATTAGCAATGGACTCGAGACCTGAGATCTGAGACTTGGCCTGAAAGAGTTGCCTGGTGCCTGTGGGCGTCTGAAATGAGTCAGGAGAACCTCCATAGAAGACCATAGAGGTCTATATAGTGTGTGTGGTTGTGTCTATAATTTGTGGGGAATTAGCATTCGTTGAGATTTCTGCATTGGCATTAATGAGCGGCTCATTAATCACTCCCTAACCGAAAGCCAAAGTGTAGGGATCACAGACTGCTTGCACGACAGAATCGCATATTTTTTTGGGGGGCATTAGACGATAGGTAGGTGATAGGTAGTGACTCCCCCGCGGGCTCATGGCTCATGGCTCATGGCTCACATGGCGTATGATTAATTTTTCACAATCATTTTCCATTCCAATCATTATGCAAAAAGAAAGAGAGAAACCTGTGGAGGTGGCTTAGATGCATCCAATGGGGGATATCTTTTGCGTGCCGCGTTGCCGCGAGGAGTTGCCTCCAAAATAATTAATGAGCCAACAGTGCGTATACGCGATGTCGTAACAATTCCCACATAGTAACTTGCTATTTGCGAAAACAATGCAGAAATGTCTGAAAATAAATTACATAAATGCCATAGAGAGGGAGTAACGCCGAGGAAAGGATTGGAAAAAATGGTAATTTTTTTTTGGGCCACCCTAAATATGTGCGTGGGAGGATAGTCCATCAATGTCCCATCAGAGTGTTGGGCCCATGAGCATATGTCTCTCATGTTTTATTTAATCGAATAGGGGGCCTCTAATGCATATTTTATCAAGTGTTTTTGGGTGCCAAAGTGTACCCCCTTGGCTGGAGGGGCTCGCTTCCGCTCTTCCAAAGTTATTCAAGATTAATTAATAAACTCTGGAACTCGGGAGCACCAGCACCCCCCCATCATCCGGACTGTGTTAATCCAAGTGTGTGTGCCGAGCAAGCAAAAAAGCAAAATAAAAAAAAGGGAAATGTGTTTGTCAAAAATCAACTTAAACGATGCCTCCCAAGATGCTCTTTTCAATGGGAGCAGGGGGCTGTCTTTGGTCTGGTCTGGCCTGAATCGGTCTGGTTGTGGGCTTCTTCCCCCAAAAAGTTACACAAACTTAATTTGTTAAAAGCAAAATGTGTCCTGCCCGCCCTCTTTACATTCTTTGGCTCGCGTATAATGCGATTTTCAAGATGTTTTCACATTTTGCGGGAAATATTTATACAATTTCCCTCATACTACACTCATACATGACTCATTCTTGCTTCTATTGCCTCATACTTGCCTCAGAAACCCACCAAAGAGGGTATTAAGGAGGCGTATAATGTAGTTTTCAATATGATTTCACATTTTATGGAAAATATTCATACCATTTCATCCATACTTTGGTTCATGCATGCTTCATACTTGCTTCATACTTACCTCATACTAGCATTAAAACTCTCTCTAATGCCACATATTTATATACCTCAGAGGCACACCAAAAAGGTGTACAAGAGAGGTATATCATGTAGTTTTCAAGATGTTTTCATATTAGGTGGAAAATATGTATTCAATTCCTTCATACTTGCCTCATACTTGCTTCATACTTGCCTCGATTGCCTTAAAAACACACCAAAGAGGTTTAGAAGAGATATATATTATTAAGTTTTCAAGATTTTCTTACATTTTGCTTGAAATATTTATAAAATTATAGTTGACTCATACTAGGCTCTCATATTTGCTTCACAATTGTCTCATACTAGCCTCATACTTGCCTTAAACTTACTTCTAGTACCTCATAGTTGCCTTCAGGCACAAACCAAAGAGATGTATAAGAGGGGTATTGAATGTGATTCAATGTGATTTAAAAATGTTTTCACATTTTGTCACTATAGTCTCATACTAGCTCATACCTAGCTTCATTCTTACCTCATTCTTGTCTCATTCATAACTCATTCTTATCTCATTCTTGCCTCAAACACACACCAAAGAGGGTATAAGAAAGGTGTTTAATGTAGGTTTCTAGATGTTTTCACATTTTGTCAAAAACATTATAAAATTTCACTCATACTAGCCTCATACTTGCTTCATGCAAGCCTCATACTAGCCTCATTCTCGCCTTTGACTTGCCTTAGAGCCACAGCAAAGGGGCTTAAAAGACCAGGCTGGGCCGTAGAGGGCAATTTGCAATTATCACGGCCAACTGAACCCGACTTGTCACCATTCGGCCCGTCCGTCGCTTCTGGCCAAGTCTGTCCCGTCCGAGCCATGATTAATGTTCTTGAACATGACAGAGAGTTGTCTCAGATCTCGAATCTCGAATCGCTGTTCTGTTTTTTGCGCCATCTGAATCTCAATCGGAATCGGAATTAGAATTAGAAACGCCAGCCCAGCTACACTGAGAGAAAAAAACAAAATTATATTTTAAAAATATAAGAGTTTTATAAGAGCAAGTTTTGTTTAAAAAATTGTGAAAAAACTGCCAATATATTTGAAGCGGAAGCCATTTCTCGCAGTGTACTTGACTCTAATGTTCTGCTGCCGGTGGTGGCGGTGGCGGTGGAGAGCTGGTGGAGAAGGAGTGTGGGAGTAGCTGCTGCTGCTGCTGGCCATGGCCACCACTCGGCAAGAGTTGGCCCACACAGAGCTGGCCAGAACCGAGATGGCGGCTTTCTGGCTTTGATTTCTGGCCCCAAGTCCCACGCCGCGAAATGTGGCGCTTTTTTTTCCCCTCTTGCTTTTTTTTGTTTTTTGGCCAAGACGCAGACATGACGGCCATGGCCAAATCCTGTTTGGCTCTTGCGCTGCATATGGCCCACAATTGCTGGCAATTAACTCACTCGACTTGGCCTGCCGACGCATAATTACCAATTACCAGTGTTTGTGGCTCGAATGACGTCATCATTGTCAAGAATCTAGAGTCCAAGATGTCATCTGGAGAGGAAATGGAGCTTCCCGAAGGGCTTACTCTTAAAAATAAATCATTTAAAACTCATTTAACTTTAAAATCATTCATTAAATTAATTTATTTTAAAGATTTCTTTTCATTTAAAGTCTTTTTTTATTGAAATTCTTGTATATTATTTAAGATTTAAGTCTAAAAACCTAAAAAATTGCTTAAAAAATGTATTTAAATTTAAAATTAATAACTTGCAAGTTAAGAAAATCCTAATTTTTTGTCCAAAACTCTCTCCAGATGAACACAAACTGAACTCTGGCTCATGGGAAGACACCTTGGACGAGCCACACCGCCACCACCAGTCGCACCACCAGCCGCTCCACCAGCCGCTCCACCACCACCACCACCACCACACTCTGCACCACAGCAGCAGCAGCCAACGGGGTCAGATCGGTTCCCCGCCATCCAGTGCCAGCATCACCACCGCCCAGCTCCATAGCGCTTTCAGTCGGAGGATTGCCGAGCAGCGGGAGAAGAGGAACAGAGACAGGGAGAGGGACAGAGATCGGGATCAGCAGGATCGCGACTGCCCCACCGGCACCACAATTGCCGGCGGAAGCTATAGCGCCAACGGTGGCCAGGCAGCCACTGTTGGTTGCAGCCGGAGTCGGAGTAGCTGCAGCAGTAGCAGCGACAGGGACACCAAGTCCCCCAACAGGGATCCAGAGAAGGACCACCACCACCACCAGCTCATACTCCAGCAGGAGCAGGAACAGGAACTGATTGAGTCGCAGCAGGCGTTGCCGCTGGAGGAGGACCATCTCACCGAGGAGGAGCAGACCAGCAGCAGCGTGAGTTCCCTAAGCGCCGGCAACCAACGCAATTCCCAATTGCGTTCCACCTTCAACAAGGCCAAGCAGCATTTGTCCTTCGACAAATGGCGCACGGCCGCCATCGGAAGCACCACAGGTTCCGGCTCCACAACAGGCTCAGGATCAGGATCAGGATCGGGCTCCGGCTCTGGATCGCAAACTGAGAGTCCCAACTCGAGCAACATGATTTTGCGGCGGGCCAGTGCCTGCACCATGCCATCAAATGGCTCCGGAGGCGGAAGCTCCTCCTCCCAACGCGAGGATGTGACCACGCCGGGGGAGTCGCCGGGACGGCTGTCCAGGTGGTTCTCCATCCGGAGGGGCTCCTCGCACCAGTACGACGTGGGCGGCCGACACTCCACGGCCTCCAGCTTCGACACTCCCGACTCGGGATCGGCCAACACGGGCGGCGATAAGGCTGGCAAGTCGGGGGCATCCTCGGGGGCAGGAGGCTCCTCGGCAGGAGCAGGATCAGGAGCAGGAGGAGCAGCGCAGGACGCCGCCTCGCCCCAGAAGCTGGCCAATCTGGGGGCCAGCAAGATGATGCCCGGCGTGCCAGAGGTGAGTGATGACTTATCCGATCCTGGAGGACTCTCTCCCAACATCCTTATTCTCTCTTGCAGTACGAGGACGACGAAGGCTCTCCGGGAGTGGGAGCTGGAGCGGGATCCACCAATGCCAATCGCTTCGACATGGACCTGATGATGACGCCGGGCAGCCGGGCCAACGGCACAGCTCGCACCGCCCACAACCGGCTGGTGGTGCCGATGCTGCCCCCCGCCCCGGCCGGCCTGTCCCAGCAGCAGCTGAAGAGGCGCCACATCGTGGCGGCCATCGTCCACAGCGAGAACTCGTACGTGGCGACCCTGCAGCGTCTAGTCAATGTGAGTAGTGGTCTCCTCCGCAGGAGGGACTAGTAGTTGTCCTAGAAGAGTAGACGTAGTTTGTAGAGTGGTGCATGGAAGTCTGAGAAGAATTCTTCTGAGAAGGAGAGAGGTGTGAGTAGAAGCCACCTTTATGGAAGGGACTTAGAAGGGTAGAAAGTAGAGAGTAGAAAGTACAGCAGTGCATGGAAGTCTAAGAAGAATTCTTCAAAAGGAGTAGAAGCATAAAGAGAAATGACAGGAAGAAGGGTGTGAGTGGTAACCTCATTCACTGAGGCGACTAGTAACTCTCTTAGAAGAGTAGAGAGTAGAGTAGACCATGCCTAGCCCAACATATGCCCTGCAAGTCTGAGAAGAATTCTTTAAAGAAAAAAAGAGAGGTGTTCATAGAAGTATGGAAGGGACTAGTATTACTCCCAGTACTAGTAGAGCAGTGCATGGAAGTCTAAGAAGAATTCTTCAAAGACTAGATGCATGAAGCCGAGAAATGACAGGAAAGACAAGTTCTTCTTAGAAGACAATATTAAAGTAGAAGTCCTAGAAGAGTAGAGAAATGAGTAGAGAGTGACCTGGAAGTCTGAGAAGAATTCTTCAAAGACTAGATGCATGAAGCGGGAAATGAGAGAAACAAGGGGTGTGAGTCCTGAATGGAAGAGACTAGTACTCCTAGAAAAGTAGGATGTAGAAAGTAGAGTAGAAAGCATGGAGTCTGAGAAGAATTCTATAAAAATAAGAAGCATGAAGCTTCTTAAAGAAGAGGCTAGTACAGTAGAAGTCCTAGAAGAGTAGCTCTACTCTACGAGCATGGTCTTAGAAGAATTCTTCAAAGAAAGAAAGAGAGGTGTGAGTAGTAGCCTCCTTTATGAAAGAGACAAGTATCAACTCCCAGTACTCCTACTCCTAGAGGCTCCTTCACTGAAAAGACTAGTAGAGGAGGAGTCCTAGAAGAGCAGATAGAATAGAGCATGCCTTAAAAGTCTTAGAAGAATTCTTCGCGGAGAAAAGAGAGGAAAAGGAAACCCTTAAGTTTTAAAATCTCAATTTATTTACAATTATTTAGAAATTTAAACGAAACGAGTGTCGGGATTTGGATGCAGTGTCTGATTTAATAGATCGCAGTTGGCATTGAGTTGCTCTAAGATTAGATCAATATTTTAATTTGTGTGCTTAGTCAGTGTGACTAGTGTAGTTAGTTAGTGGCTAAGTGAGTGAGTGACTGTGGGAGTTTAGTAGAAGGCCTCTTCGTTGTCGAGGAACTCAAACTCCCTCAGTGTCATGCTGACGTCCAGGTCGTCGTCAGTGTCCTCGACGGCCTCGGCCGTTGCCTCCAGGTCGAGGTCCTCCTGGCAGAGGGGCTCCTCCCCCGCCAGCATCCTGTCCAGACTGGTTCCGATATTCAGCTCGAAGGGAAAGCTGAACTTGGGCACCTGGAACTCGTGCATGTGGTACTCCCAGTTCAGCTGATCCTCCGATTCCCTCAGGGTCTCCTCCGAGGGAGTGACGTTCGGCTGATACTCCTCCTTCCGCAGCTCCTTCTGGTCCGGCTCCTTCTGGTCCAGCTCCATCTTGTCCAGTTCCTTCCTGTCCAGCTCCTTGTTGCCCTGCTCGTGCTCGTGCACCACCTTGGGCTTGTCGCCCTGCAGGTTCTGTATGTGGATGGTGTGCACGTCCATGGACTTGTCCTCCGACCGCGAGAGCAGGACCTCCTTGTAGCGGTCGTAGGAACTGAGATACTCCGTCGCCGATTCCGGGGTCATGTTGTCCGGATCGATCAGGAACTCGATGTCCACCGGCAGCAGGATGTACTTCTCGCCGGTCTTGACATCTCGCTGCATCTTGCCAAACTGCTCCAGGTCCTTGGCCTTGACCAGGTCCACCTCCAGGACCTCGTTCTTGCCCCACTTGTCGATTTCGTGGTCCTCCGCTCGCTCGAATCCCTCCAGCTCCTGTGACGTGGGGTGGTGCTGCTCCTGCTCCTGCTCCTGTTCCGGCAGCTGGAAGCGGTGCAGCTGCGGCTTCTTCAGCTGGACGAAGGCGTCGTTCCGGCCGGCCTCCACAAAAATCTTCACCTCCCCGAAGGCGTCGGCAATGATCTGGGTCTTGACTTCGTCCTCGTACTCGTACTCCTCCGGATAGGCCTCCGCATAGGCCTCCTCGGCGGCCTCCATGTGGGCGCTCTGGAACGCCTGGAATCTGCCCAGCACCTCTCGATGGTCCTCCTGCTGCGGCCTGACCTCCATTGCTACTGATGACTATGACTCTACAATTTTTAGGGGTTTCCTCTCGCAAATAATCAAAAAATATATATATATATCAGTTTTTTAAAACCTAACCGTAATTTATCACTGGCACTCTACACAAAAATCGAAAATCGAAAAAAAATTGCTAGAAAATAGTTCTGTTCTGTTTGTTTGTGGAGAGTGATCTGTGGGATTGGGGTAGGAGTAGCCAGCACCTAGTCTGACGTGAAACGACAGCATGCTCCGTTTCGAAGTCAGATCGAAGTAGTAGATCTCCTCCTCCCACCTCGCCTCGAATCTAATCTTTAATCTCATTTCGAAACTCATTTGATCTCTTTACATGCCATCCTCTTCCCATACTTGACCGCCGACTTGACCATCATCACCACTAACACTCGACCCCCTAACCCACTAACTGTCTCATCAACCACTCCACCACCACCCCATCATACTCGCCCACCAGTAGTTACAGAACTAGAAACCACCAACCCCAACACACATGCCATTCCGTAACATTTAGACCCAGACCCCTTCGATCGTAAAGCCACCTCTGTGAGAAACCGATCAAGATCCGTCGCAGATCAGCTTGGTAAAGAGTAATACTATCATTTCTGGCGAGGCACCATCCTCGGATAATCGGAGAATCCTAAGAATCATAGCCTAGAGGGGATGGTGCCTCTCATTCCTTGAAGCCTAACCCTCCTTGGAACCTCAACCCCCCAGCTCTCACAACTAATTGTTATTTCTCCAACTGCCCCTTTAGGATTACAAGAAACCGCTGGAGGAGTGCAGTCCACCGGTGCTGAATCCAGTGAAGATCTCCACCCTGTTCCACTGTCTCCCGGACATCCTGCACTCGCACAAGCTCTTCCGGATCACTTTGGCGGAGTGCGTCCGGAACTGGGATAGGGATGAGAAGATCGGTGACTGTTTTGTGAGCGCCTTTGGGAAGCCGCAGCTCCTGGAGATCTACTCGGGATTCATAAACAACTTCTCGGCGGCCATGGAGCTGGCCAAGATGGAGGAGAAGCGCAAGTCCGCCTTGGCCGACTTCTTCAAGGTGAAGCAGATCAGCGCCCACGACCGGCTCTCGTTCTTCGGGCTGATGGTGAAGCCGGTGCAGCGCTTCCCCCAGTTCATCCTCTTCCTGCAGGACCTGCTCAAGTACACGCCCCAGGGCCACCACGATCGCATGTCCCTGCAGCTGGCCCTCTCCCAGCTGGAGCTCCTGGCGGAGCTGCTCAACGAGAGCAAGCGGGAGGCGGAGCAGTACCAGGCCTTCAAGGAGATGCTCGGCCACATCTCGGGCACCTTCAACGCCCGCTCCCTGAGCCTCTCCAGCGTCAGCATGAGCGACTCCTCGGGCGGACATCGGCCGCGGTACCTACTGCGGGAGGACAATGTCACCCACATGGAGTTCAACCAGGCGGGCTTCATAGTGAAGTGCAAGCAGCGCCGGCTGCTGCTCCTCAACGACAAGGTCATCTGCGTCTCGGTGGCGCCCAAGCAGTCGCACGACTTCGGGGCCACCGAGAAGCTCACCTTCAAGTGGATGTTCCCCGTCAACGACGTGGAGATTGTGGACAACAGCACGTCGGCCACGCTCTCGAGGATTCTCACAGCTGGTAGGTGGATGGTAGATCCTTGAATTCTTTATCTAATCCCTTTCCTTCCTTGCAGGACTCAATCGCGGTGGGAGTCTGAAGTCTAATGGGAGCACCAACACCAACGGCAGTCCCTACGCCAACAGCGGCACTCTGCCCGCCCACGGCCTGGCAGGATTCGGGGATTCCCATAGCTCTCCGGCCGCCCAGCTGACGAACGGAGCGGACAACCTGTGCAGCGAGATGAGCACTCTGATGTACGACTACGAGGTGATCTCCCGCATCCACGACCTGGTCGGGAGCCTCAAGGGCAGCTACAAGGAGCTGAACGCCAACACGACCCGCAACGTCCTCAACCTCATCCAGGGCTCCATCCAGCGCAAGGACGAGGAGATGGCCTGGGTGGACTCGTGCTGCCTGCAGCTGACCGGCCGGCACAAGTCCGGCAAGGAGGAGACCTTCACATTCCAGACGCAGACGCCGGCGGTGAAGAAGGAGTGGATCACGGAGCTGCGTCTGGCCCAGCTGGCCCTCGATCCGAACAACTCGCCGGCGTGGGAGCGTGGCGGCAGCCATCAGCCGCTCCAGCATCACTCCAGTCCCGGCGATCCCCGCCACTCCACCCAGGAGCAGTTGCAGCTCCAGGAGGCCGTGCAGCAGAAGCAGTCGCGCAAGATGCCGCTCTTCGTCAAGGCGATGCCCGTCTACAAGTCACAGCATCAAACCGAGGTGAGTTATCCGACTAATCCTGGCAAGGATCTCCTGCTAATCCTTTCCATCCAATCCCTTCCAGGTGCGCTGTGGATGTTACTATAGCATCGCCAACGACACGAAGCTGAGCGGCAATGCCAGGCGCCGGCACAAGCAGCTCAACTACCTGTGGATGTGCAGCAGCGACGGCACCTCCTCCCACATCACCGTCCTGGCCCAGCACCCCCAGCAGGCGGGCAATCTCCGCGAGGCCGGCGCCTTCGACATCTACGAGACGCAGGTGTCTGCACTGGAGTTCGTCAAGGGGTTGGAGGCGCAGACGCGGAGCAAGGACGAGCCGGCGAGCCTGCTGGGCGACCTGGTCTGGCTGGGAACCGACAGCCGCAAGATCCTGGTCTACTCCGCCCGCAATCCGGAGCAGGAGGAGCAGCTGGGCAGCTACTCGGTGCCGGGGGCAGTGCAGCGGATACTCTACCACTTCGACGCCGTCTACGTGGCGCTCTCCGGGGCCATGGTGCTGATCTACCGGCGCGGCCACGACGGCATCTGGCAGCTAAGGGATCCCCAGATCGTGCGGCTGGGCGACACGGATCTGCCCGTGCCCAGCCTGCTGCCCATCAACATGTGCATCTACGCGTCCTGCGGCAACCGGGTGTACGTCCTGAACGCCCTCAAGGGAGAGATCCAGCGCAGCTTCGAGGTGCAGCACGGAGCCAGCCAGCAGGTGAACCTGATGGCCCACTCGGGCATCGGCCTCTGGATCTCGCTGAAGAACTCCACCATGCTGTGTCTCTACCACACGGAGACGTTCAAGCACCTGCAGGACATCAACATCGCCTCCAGTGTCCTGCGGCACGACGGCAAGAAGGAGCAGCCGCTGAACAACAGCTCCGTCTACGTGACGGCCCTGATGGCCTGCAAGGGCCTGCTCTGGGTGGGCACCAACGTGGGCATCGCCGTCACCATACCCCTGCCCCGGCTGGAGGGAGTCCCCATCATCAGCGGGGGCATCAACATGTCCTGTCACGCCCACTTCGGGCCGATCACCTTCCTGTTGCCACTGATCCCCAAGGTGTATCCGAGTTACAAGCCAGTGACAGGCGGAGGAGTGGCGCCGCTGGTGCCCAGCATGGGCGAGGACCTGCAGCTGCCGGCCATCGACGCGGATCCCAAGCTGGACCTGGACGACAGCGCCGTGATTCTGCGCCGGGACCTAGTCAAGGAGGAGCAGGCCACCTCCACGCCCATTGCCGGCTCGGCGGGGGGACTGCTGGTGCGGGACCTGATCACCGAGGGAGACGAGTCAGCGGCCTCCGCCGCCTCCTCGCCGCGCAGCTCCAAGCTGGACAAGCAGCACTCCCTGGACCAGAGCTTCACGGCCAAGATACGCGCCTCGCTGGCCAACTCGCCGGCCTTCCACCGCAAGCGGTTCCGCGAGGACCCCAACCGGATGTCGAAGACCCTGCCCCGGGGCCTGGGCGCCACAGCGGCTGCCGGAGCAGCCAACGGCGGCGGGGCGGCGGCGACTGGCGCTGGGGCGGCGGGAGTGGCCGGCAACCACGGGGAGCACGGCTACTGCGATGTGTACGGACTGTACGGGAAGCTGATCTTCGTCAAGGAGGACTACGACGCGGAGGAGGGCAACCAGGGCAACCTCATGGACATGATGTACGAGGGCATGCGCCGCTCCGACCCCGAGCTGGCCGCCATACCCGGCAAGGTCTGCACCCTGGACCGCCGGCTGCGGATGAAGGCCTCCCGGCCGAGGTCCCTGGATCTGTCGAACTGGTCGGTGGACTCGAAGTCCTCTAGCTTGTACACCTCCTCGGGGAGCGAGGAGAGCATGGGCATTCGGCTCTTCGGGGGCCGCTCCGTCTCCCGGAACAGCAGCAGCGCCAGCCACAAGACCTCCGGCACGGGCAGCGACCTGGGCAACATATCCGAGAACGGGCTGATGACCACCGCGGACATCCACCACCACCAGCAGCAGCAGCAGCAGCAACAGCAGCTGATCGGCGGGGCCGGCAAGGCGGACGAGGCGGGCAGACTGGGAGCCGGAACTCCCGGAGGACTGGACAAGCCCGCTGCCGCCGCAGTGGCCACCCTGAAGCGGAAACAGAAGCAGAACTCCAAGCAGCAGCAGCAGGCCAGTGCCGATGGGCCGCGGACAGTGATCACCCTGATGGGGGGACGCGGGTACTGGCGGCAGATGTGGTACAACACCACCACCGGAGGATCCCCCAGCCACAAGAACAGCTCGTTCGGCGGCGCCCCCGGCGGCGACTCGCAGTCGGATGCCCCGCTGGCGGCCAACTCCAATGACGCCCACATCGTCGTCTGGGAGAAGAAGTTATAATCGCAGGAGCTGGTGTGCTGCTGCACCCTTCAGCAGCACCCCCACCAGCACCATCCCCCCCTCACGGAGCTGTGGCGCCACCAGGCCCAGCATCAGGCCCAACAGCAGCAGCAGCAGCGTCGTGGGCGGGGGCGTGTTCGCTTCCGGGGATCGTTTATTCAAAGGGATCGCAGTGCTGGCTCCGGATCGGGATCACTCTCTGGTACAGGCACTGGAACTGGAGCGGGAAGTGGCTCTGGGTCCGGGTCGGGGGGCATGCTGAGCGCCAGCTTGAAGCGACTCACGAAGCTGAAGCGCGGCGGCAGCCTCAAGGAGTTCTAAGGGAGCTGCGGACTAGGTTAAGCGGATTACGGATTACGGATTACGGATTAGGCACAAACAACAAATCTGGCGGCCACATAAATTTAAACGATTCTTTCCGAATATATATATATATTTAATGTCCAGCCTGCCGAGGGGTTTCCGGGTCTGTAAGTGTCTCCTTTGACTCCTAGCTTTCAAAAAACAATCTTTTCAAAGTGAATACCAAACTGTATGTCGCTCTTTTGAAATTTCGAAATATTTCTTAAGAATTTTCAATATTTTTTGTGGAACTATCAGAGATAGGTTCATTCGATATCAGACTCGGAAATCGGAAGACTTGGCCAGCAGGGCTGTGTATATATCTAGGAGAAGCATTAATTTTTTTTTGTTTTTTTGAAAAAGAATCCCTACTTTTAGTCAACGATTTACGATATTCTCAAAACTCGAAAGTTTCTCTCGTTTTCTCGATTTTCGCCTCAGAAAGTGAAACTTAGCCATAGGGAAGTGTTTTTTTTTATGTAGTTCATAACTGAATATCCAAATATACAATGTTTTTTTTTTGTGATAGATTTTTAAGGAAGTACGTTACGTAGGACCTAAGTAGGATTAAGGACTAGAACCCACAAACACCCACTCGCACACACACACACACACACACACACAGGAGAGCGGCAAAGCCAACAAGTTAGGGGGAGAAGAAAGTGTTGTCTGTACAATAAGATTTAAGAACTAACCTTGTTAGTCTCCCGAAGAGAGTCTCCCGAAGAAGGACATGTAGAATTGGTTGAATTTAGGACCTAACGCACTGTCTGATCTTGGACTCTATTTTTTTTTTTTTTTTGTGGGAAAGGGCACTTTCCTTATGTATTATAAAAAGAAAATATAGAATTAAATGTTCTACCATATTATAGCACTTTTGTGGCAGCATATAGGGTGCGATCGGGTGTTGCAGCCACTGTTTGTAGTACGTACTCTAGTGTCTACTCTAATCTATTTGTAAGCATTTACAACCAAGAAGCCAACAAACAAAAATTAAGGGGGGAAAATAATTGTGTGTGCTTTTTTTCGAGTGTGGATGACAAGTCTATACATACGAGGAGAGTACGGAAATAATAATGCGAACAAGGAATATCTTATACTATATACAAGAATATACTTATATACGATTTACATATATACATACTATATATTAAATAATAAAATATACATGGCGCGTGTCTACGACAAAACAAAATATTTAGCTAAAAAAAAACAACAAACAAAAACCAATGTTTCATCGAAGATATTTTTTGCGAACGATATCTTTTGGATATATACATATAGAAGTCGAGCATAATGCAATTATGTAACTTTTTATATCAATGTGCATATTTACACACTCCGACACAACAATACAGAACAGAACAGATCACAGACACATAAGCGTTACAGCACCCATCAACATACATACATACATACAATACATATATATAAAAGAATATATAAATATATTATATATTTACGTATATATCTACACGCATATTTACGGATTCCGAAGGGAACCTTTTTGGTGTACTATCTATCGAGGACTGCATTAGCGGTTGCTCTCTCAATGTAATACAATAAACGAAACAAAACATGAGCATTGTATGTATTCGAGAACAAAGAAAATGTATTAAAAATATAAAAAAAATATAAATACTGGAGGGAGTTTTTATTTTGAGGTTATCCCTTGGGAGAGTCGAGCAATGGCGGCCTTTGAACATAACCGTTATATCAGAGCTTCTCAAACTGTGGCGTCAGAACTTGGGTTGGAGCTTCTGCCGTCAAACGGCAGAGGGCGCTCTAAGAACTACTTGTGTTTTTATTAGATTATGTATTATTTTTAACATTTAAACAGTTAATATTTACTTCTAAACCAGGGATGCCCAGTCCCATTGCTCTCGTTCCTCCTTTGTTGTTGGATTGCTCTGTCATATGGGTAGAGCAAAGTCATATACGTGTGCTGCTCCCAGCATAGGCAAGGCAAATTACAATAACAATTTTTCGTAGTTTAATAACACTTAAACAGTTTCAACACTTTTCTGGCATTTTGTTGTTGGATTGCCGAAAACTTTTCACTGCAAAAAATCACTTCTTGTTGTGGTTTTGGACAGAATGGTTGACTGTGGAACGATGCATTTTTTCTTTGCCGAAAATTTTCTTTGCGAGCAGCAATGTATTATATGTAATATAATAATAAGCGGAAACAAAAAAATTAATTTGGAAAGGCATTTTATTAAATGCTATGCTAAAGTATCTGCGTCACAAGCCGATATGGAAGCGCAGTAAAAAAAATTCGAAAAATAATTGAGCATATTGAAAATAATTATAATCCTAAAATTAATTCTCAATTATCCGAAATAATTTTTTTTTTTTTTCTGTTGAAAATGTTACAAAAATTTTTTTCAGTGATACGATAGAAAAAAAAAAAAAACTATCGCTCATATGTATTTGTGCTTTTGTGCATAGGTATTGGAATTTGCTCTGTCATAAGCAGTGCTTGGGCACCCCTGTTCTAAACTATGGGGATATGTGTTTTTTCTTTAATATTTATTATTCTTTTATTTGGAATGAGAAATTGTGGTTAAGACTTGGCCATGTAAATAAACACATGTAGAAAGTTTAGCATTGACTCTAAAACTGCGGGATAAAACCCAATATTAAGGCAGTACTTTTAAAACTTAAAGAGCAAGAAAGTTAAGTTATGTTACTTTACTTTATTAGTGTTTTATATTTAAAGTTTAGGAAAAAGTTTGTATATTATATATCAGAAAATTATAGTATTAATTTCCTGATCTACTAAAAATAAGCTTTGCCCAAAGTCTTGACCAAATCTTGACCCACTTGCAGTTTATTTTATTACCAAAAATAAGTTTAGTGACCATTTTGCGTAAGTGTCGGAGGTGTAGAAAGGGCGCCCTTATAATGATGATAAAGCCAAAGGCCCAAGGCGTGCCAAATTGATATTATCAGTAAGGAATAATAATGCCTAATAAGCGAACCAGGCGACCAGGCGACGACATCCAACATCCACATGCCTCTGATAATGACAATAATAATGACAATGACTATCATGATGATGATTACATAAACGAAAGTACATTGCACCACACAGTGTAGCTGGGGATGGGGCTGAGGCTTATTAGAGTTAATTGTTGGCGCTCCCGGCTGCCGGCTGGCGACACTTTTATTTCCATTTTTCATTTTACAATTTAACATTTTTTCAGCCATCGATGGGTGTCCCATCATCATCCATCGATCGAGTCACTTTGTCTCTCTTTTCACCTTTTTACAATTATTCATTTCAATCGACGAACTTGGCAAGTGTCTGTCCCCGTTAACGCTTAACGAGATTGCAGTTTCGATTGGACGATTGGTCGATTGGACGATTGGACGATTGGACGATCGGACGGGTCTGGGCCAGGCTTTCCATTATGCAACGATGGTTGGGCCCTAAGACGATTTGGCCCGGTACCCAAAAATAGCTCGAAAATAGCCCGGAAATTGAAAATCAAACTGAACAAATACATATTTGTGGCAAGAGATTTCAAATCAAAATAATAGAAAGGACTCTGTGTTGCAACTATTGTGGCACATAAATCAGGCATCTTTATGGGGATGCCCCCACAAATCAGCAACAGCAACAGCATCGGCCATAACCGTAACTCCCCTTGCTAATGGCCCTCTGTTTGGTTGCCACTTTTGGTCCCCATTGAAAATTCCTCTCCCAAAGTTGAGAGTTTGTCCCAGGCCATGACCTGCCCCAAGTTGCTTTTGCGTAACAACAACAACAACAATAGTAGTAGTAGTAGTAGTAGTGTGGTTTGGAAAAAAAGGCAAGAAAAAAAGGCGGTAGGGGGCAGTGTTGTTTTTGGCTTTCCCAGCCAGTCACGATCGCAGCAATTTTCTTGTCACTGTCACCCGAAAAAAGCGAAGCGAGAAAGAAAAAAAAAAAAAGATACTTTGGCGGCACACGCAACAAAGCAAAGCTGCCATTTACACTCTAAAAAAAATAGTAGACTATAGTTAAGCTATGTATTTAGCATTTCACATTTCTCCTCCTCATATGTTGCCTCTAAAAACACCCTTTTTCTTGCACTCTTCGGCGGTGTTTAGGTATTTGTTTGTTTGTTTCTTGTTTGTTTGTTTGTTGTTTGAGCCAAAAACATTTTCGGTGTGGCAACAGCAGCTTAAATAACAAATAAACAAAGCGGCGGTCACAGCAGCAATAGCAACAGCAACACTAGCAACTAGCAACAGCAACACTAACAGTAACAGCAACAGCAACAGTAACAACAAAATAGCCGTAACGCCAGCGGTGGCAACAAACAACAAACAACAAAAAAGAGCAACTAACGATGCTGCCGCGCTGATAAGAAAAACGGAAATAACACTTGGATATTGGTTGGTTTTCAGATACTCTATTCTTTTTTATTATAGTTTTATAGAATTATTATACATACTATTATTAGACAAACTATGATAACAATTGAAGAATAATATACATCCTATACAGGGCATATACACAGATAGACCATGTAGTAGATATTACTTTATAAAACTCTTCTAAATAAAACTACTATAACTATAGATACTTACTATACACCACTACACTATGACCATACTCTCTACTACTCTACTACTATAGTAGTAGCTTCTATTATTAAGCATACTTCAAAAGCAGGAACTACTTGTTTTTTAAACCCTTTTAAAGAAGAGATTTAAAGTAAAAGCTACTAAAGTATTTAGAAACCAATGTCATAACTGAAATATATAAATAGATCTTAGTAGATTCCTACGACCATTAGATTTCCTACGTATTTATAAAGATACTTAGGGATAAAATATAATATTATTTATAAATCAAAGTTTAACTGGAACAAATTACTTAGAACAACTTATTAGACTCCTATGAAGTAGATTTACTAAAGTATTGACAGAAATATCAAGATTTCATCGATACTTATTTATATATACTTACTCTTAATACTACATCTCTGAGTATCTACTATACTTTCGGATACAAATCAAAATCATAATTCAAAGGAAACTTTATAGACTATCTATACTATCTATATAGACTAAGGGACTATCATCCATAAGATATCCTTACATTTTTATATCTTTCAAGCTTCTAATAAATATGTACATACATATGATATTTGATTTAAAAACACATTTTGAAACTATTTGAAGTCTACTATTTAAGTCTTGGAACTATGGAACTGTAGTTATGAGAATTATATCTTATGGAAGTACATAAGTACATCTTCTACAACATCTTATATCTCAAGCAACAGGTATTGCAAAGTATTTATTTAAATTTTAGGCAAACCCCATGTCTGAAGAACTATCCCCTCTTTCGATGGAAAGAGTAGAAATGGTTTGCTCGCAAAAACAGCGACAACTTAACGAGGTTGCTGCTGCCGCTGCTGCTGCTGCTGCTGCCGATGTTGTTGGTGTTGCTATTGGTGGTATTGCTGCTTCCACGAGCAACATTTTGGTCTCAGCTGCAGACGCTGCTTCTGTCACTGGCTCTGCCACTGCCACTGGTAGTGCTAGTAGCTCTGCCACCGCCACTGCCTCTGCCAACTTCTTGGAGCTGGCAGTTTCCATTTCATTTTTAAGCCAACGCTCGGCGCGTTCAGCGTTTTAATATTTAATTGTCGTCGATCGCGAGCGGTTGTCCATTCGATTTGGCCCCAGACAGAGCTACCGCTACCGCTACCGTGTGCTGCCAAGGCCCAGACCGCAAAGCACATACCGTTAACCGTAAACGCCGATCGCATACGGAAGACCCCCCTCTGAAGAGCCATCGCGAGTGCCTCCGCCAATTTTTTTTTGCTTGTGGATTACTTTTTTTTTGTCAACCGATCTGTTCTGAGTGCGAAAGGATAATGATATCCTGGCTTAGCTGCGGCCTAGTCCTGGCCTGTGTCCTGTGCCCCCTGTCGGTGACCTCGCGGAGCTACAGCAACGGCCTGATCTTCTACGAGCTGAAGTCCCACAAGCCCTACCTCCCGCCCACCGTCAGCGTGTCCCGGGGCAGGAACCTGGCCAGTGTCAAGTACTCGGAGAAGGGATCCATCTGGTCGACTTTTGGGCAGCCCTGCGAGTGCCAGGGACCAGTCTGCGGCTGCTGTGCGGGCCTCAAGGTGGACCAGTACCGATTCGATCAGAAAGGTGAGAAAGGATATAGATGTTGGGGGGTATTCGATGGCTTCCATTAGGCCTTAATACCCGATCATGATCGCTGCTTAAGAGCTCCTCCACGGAATGGGGGCCCCAGGCTGGCTATCCATATGGGGACTCGCCACAAATTGAGATCGCATCGATCACTTAGCCTGGTCCGAATCGTGGCCAGTGGCCAGTGGCTGCGGCTTAAGGCTGTGTGTGACAGCCAGGGGATAGCTGGCCAGGCCTGGCCTGGCCTGGCTTGGTTGGCAGAATTCGTATTGAGGCCTACCCAGAAAAAAAGTTTCTTGGCGGCGCATGCCGAAGACAACAATACCAGGCAGGCAGAAAGAGCGGTTTCCATTTCCATTGCCATTTCCATTTCTTTTCGTGACATGCCTGCATTTGCCAATCAAAATGCCACAAATTGTTGGCGCTCCGAGCGATTCCCGCACAGAAATCAGTTTATAGCCCACTGCCACTACCACTGCCACTGCCACCGCCACCCGCCACTTTCATTCGCTGAATGCATGTAATGGGCTGGAGTGGAGTGGCATGTGGAGTGATATGGAATGGAATGGAATCGTTTCATTGTCGTCCTATTGTATTCCTCGGCACTAACATGTCTCTGTTATTTCTCTGTTCAGTCTGCGCGAATGTGACTTTTGTGCCGCACTTGGAGGAGGCCCAGCTGGAGATGTACGTCAATGAGAAGGCCACCTCGAAGTTTGGAATTTCGGTAAGGAATCCGGCGCCCTTCTGCATACCGGTGATGATGGGCGTGCCGATGGCCATGTGCGTCCAGATGACCGACGTCCAGATGGTCGACAACAGGCTCAACATGTGCATGGACTTTGTGGTGCGACTGGCCACCACCGATCTCTTCGAGATGCACTTCCAGTGCATGCGCATGGGCCTCGACGGCCTCCAGTATGTGGACAAGAACGGCCAGCCAGTGCTGCCTCCCGGACAGCAGGGCGATGACGATGCTGGCGAGGATTATGGCGAGTATGCTGAGCTGGAGGATCAGCCCGAAGAGTATCCCCTGGCAGAGGAGCCAGAGAGCGAGAAGGAGAAGAAGCCTGAAATGCCAGCCCAGGACTACCAGCCAGTGGCCTATCCCTCGCTGGCCCACCAGCCGCAGGTGGCCGCGGCAGAGAAGACTGAAGACGAGTCTTTGGCTTATCAGCCCCAGAAGATGGATGGAGAGAAGGACGCCGAGGAGGAGCAGGAGGAGGAGGAAGCCGAGCCGCTGCCAATTGAAAGTGAAATGCTAATAGCTGGCGATCAAGTTGAAGAGCCAGAAGAAAACGATGAAGAGCTTGAAGACGAGGCAGAAGCGGCACAAGCTGAAGAAGAGAAGAAAGAGATGGAAGGGGAGGAGGTGAAAGAGAAGGAGAAGGAGAAGGAGAAAGAGGAGGCGACATCACCTGACAATGACAATGGCAGCGAGAGTGGCCCGAGGCCAAGTCAGGTAATTGAAACAATTACCAATTCAATAAAAGCCACTGAAGAAACATCACCACCAACAACAACAACAACAACAACAACAAAAGCACCTACAACAACAACAACAACATTGACAACCAAAATGCCAGTGACAACAACAACAACAACAACTACAACAATGGAAACAACAACAAATGCGACAAGCAACAAACCAAACATTGTTGTTATCGATGACAAAGACAAAGAGGCGGGGCAGGAAGAGACCATGGTGGAGAAGCAGGAGGAGAAGGAGGAGGAGGATGGAGAAGAGGTGAAAAAGTCAAGCGAAGAGGAGGCTGAAGACGAGGAGGAGGAGGAGGAGGAGGTGGAAGACGAGGGGGAAGAATCGACGACAACGGCGGCTGTGGAGCTCGAAAACGATAGCGACAATGAGGTAAACGTGGATGACGATGACGCCGATGGCGGAGCGAAGAAAGGCCAGGTGAAGGAACCCCCCACAAAGCCGGAGATGCAGATGGCGGAGATGGAGATGGAGCAGAAGGAGGAGACGGAGGACAAGGGAGAGCCGGAGAAAGAAACAGCTGCAGGCAATGAACTAAAGGTTAAGCCCGGGTCAGCCTTAAATGGAGGAAGCGAAGGTGAAGAAGCACAGGAAACGGAAGAAGGAGCCCAAGACGAAGATGCAGAGGAAGAGGAAGAGGCGGAAGAAGACGCGGACGAAGAAACAGAGGACGATGACGAAGATGGCGAGGAAGAGGAGTACGAAGACGACGAAGAAAATGTCCAAAATCTAGACGACGAAAAAGCCGAAAAACTGGAAATCGAAGCAGATCAACCGCTGGAAGGCTATAACCTGGAAAATCGAGATGCAAAGTCGGTAGCCAAGTCCGCTGCGAAGTCGGCAGCGAAGTCGGCAGCGAAGTCGGCAGCGAAGTCGGCAGCGAAGTCGGCAGCGAAGTCGGCTGCGAAGTCGGCAGCGACCAGGCAGAAAGCGGCCAAGTCATTGTCCCGACGCCGGCGCCAGCGTCGCCAATCGCGTCCTCAAAAGAAAAGGCATTAAACGAACCACAGACCAGACCACCACAAGGCCACCATCACCACCATTACCATTCCTCAACTTAATTTATTTTAAATCATAATTCATAATTCGTAATTCATAATTCGTAATTCGTAATTCGTAATTGTTAATGATTTGTTAATGCTGAACGTTGATGCCTGTTAATTAATACGTATTTATTGTATTTATTGAAACCGCCTCAAAGCCAAACTCAAGCGAAATAAATGATAATTGTAATTAAGTTGCAAGTCGTTAAAAGTCAATTGTCGGTTTGGGGCATGCCTCTGGGACATATAATTTACTCCAATTTCTAGTCAAAAGGTAATACTCTAAAAGACTCACTTATTTCCGCTCACTTAGGGTCCTTGACTCCTTTCCATTTCCTTCTGGCAAGGAAACGAAAAGGAGCCAAGAACCATTGGCTAAGCGGATGAGTAAGGCTCGTCAATACTCTCAGAACTGACGTTCCTTGAAACGGGCGTCGAAAGATTAGTCCTGCCGTCGATGGTATTCCTCTTCCGACTCTTTCGCAGGGAGGCGTCCGAATGCCGCAGCTTCCTCAGGGCCATGTCGTAGTCGTTCAGTGTTATGCAGATCGAGAGGTAGGCCTGCAGACGGGGAGCCCTCAGGGAAATGGCCAACTTATTGGCCTTGGCCAGTGTCTCCCTCAACCGCTCGTACCGGCTGAGGACCGCATGGACCTGGCAGGCCAGGAAAATGCTGTTGAAACGCCAGACTAAGCTTCGGCAGGTGCGCGCCTCTGTGGATTGTTTAAATTTGTTACTTTTTCTTGGTAAAAAACATAAAAAAAAATATGCCACCGTCAAAAGCGCGACGCGCCATCACCAGACACTTGTCGAAGCGGGACTCCTTGAAGTGACACTTGGCCACCTCGAAGAACAGATAGGAACGCTCTATCGCGTAGGGGGAGTAACGCAGCCGATCCTCCAGATGCTCCAGTTTGTTGCTGCGATTTATCAGTCAGAGGTGGTACTGCTCAAGAAACAGAAATAACTGCAACTGCCACTCACTTAATCCGGTTGTGTTCCTGCTCCTCGCGATGCATCTCCACATACATGTTGGTGCCCCCAAATCGGTACATTATGTCCTTGACTTTCTCCGGCGGTATAAGATACAGAAGTAAACGATTACTTTGCTGCATAAAGTCCACATGGCGCGGAACGGTGCATCGCTCGCAATAGGTCAGTGCCACCAGGTTGTAGACCTCGTTCAGGAACTCCCACTTCCAGGGCAGGGTGCGATAGGTCTTCACTTCAACATTCTTGGCCACAATGTGCTCCACATAGTCCGATATCTTGTCCACATTGCCCGCCCGCCACAGCGCTTTCACCTCGTTCAGCATCCGGAAGCAGTCGCGCCGTGTCTGGTACTCCACGTGGAATAGGTTCGCCTCCCGTCGCCGGCTCTGGGTCCGTTCCCCAATCTCCCCGCAAGCCGGTCGGTTGTACAGCGGATCGCGAGCGTGCAGCATTTTCTAAAGGCGTGGCAAAAACAGAAAGTGGTTAAGGACACTTAAGGATGATACATATATTATGAATATTCTTTTTTTACAGACTTATAACTTATAGACTATATGTTTTTGGGATTCTGAAAATACTGTTCCGAGGGCCTCATGCGACATAAGTCCCGATGGCTCTACAGAGCGTTGATTTACTTTAATAAGTGCGCTGGATTTGGGGTGAATCTCGTTCACCTGTAGAGTGTTTTCTCTGTTAGAGATATTTACCCACCCGAAATTGGCCAGATAAAAAAAAAAACCTATATATAATTAATAAACTATCATTATAACTAAAAACGTACTAATGGGTATTTTTATTTTTCCGCCGCTCGTCCTTCGCTTCCTAACAGATTCAAGATGAAAACTCTCAGCTTAAAGGAGAGAATTATAAAAACAACACAAAATTACCGCTGGAGGACCTGTTGGGTTGAAGGTGGTCCATGACGGCATGAAACTGCAGTTGACAACCTAGCAGTTGGACAAGATCTAGTCGTTACATTTCGGGTGAATACATTTCTCTAACAAGAAAAATATTTTCTTAAGCTAATATGGTTTTGACTCCCCAGGGTAATGGGTTAAAGACGAACCCGCAACGCCCCTTGAAGCAGATTAACGCTCCGATCATCGCCTACTCTCCAAGGAAGATCTTCAGTTAGACATCGTTGTGTCGTCGCAAATGCCACAGAAAACCATCGTGACCCATGCAACTTAAGGTCCTTGGAACAGTTTAGTAGTTATGGCATACCATCCTGTAACAATATGAAGCTTAAAATAAAATGATTTAAACGAATGTGTTTTACGAAACAGAAAATGCATGAATGAATTCCGAAAATGCACAGCGTTGCCAAATAGGGCCACAAATGCGCTTTCTAGACCGTATATCTCGGCCATTTGTATCCCGATCTAGCAACGCCGTACATTTTCGGAATCAGCGTCTCGCAATTAGTCGAACTGCACCCAAAGATCGCCGAAATCGGACAACAAAATTTTCAGCAAAAATCGGAAAAAAACGTGATGTAACCCCTTTCCATTTTTTCGAAAATTGGGTCGAAAATGAGTTGTTCGATATCGAAAAACTAATGATGCAGTTCGATGGGCATTGGATCCCTGATTCCGAAAATGCACAGTGTTGCCAGGTCGGGCCAGAAATGCGCTTTCTAGAGCTAATATCTCGGCCGTTTGTGGCCCGATCTGGCAACGCCGTACATTTTCGGAATCAGCGCCTCGCAATTAGTCGAACTGCACCCAAAGATCGCCGAAATCGGACAACAAAATTTTCAGCAAAAATCGGAAAAAAACGTGATGTAACCCCTTTCCATTTTTTCGAAAATTGGGTCGAAAATGATTTGTTCGATATCGAAAAACTAATGATGCAGTTCGAAGCGAATTGCAACGCTGATTCCAAAAATGCACAGCTTTGCCAGATCGGACCTGAAATGCGCTTTCTGGAGCGAATATCTCGGCCATTTGTGGCCCGATCTGGCAACGCCGTACATTTTCGGAATCAGCGCCTCGCAATTAGTCGAACTGCACCCAAAGATCGCCGAAATCGAACAACAAAATTTTCAGCAAAAATCGGAAAAAAACGTGATGTAACCCCTTTCCATTTTTTCGAAAATTGGGTCGAAAATGAGTTGTTCGATATCGAAAAACTAATGATGCAGTTCGAAGCGAATTGCAACGCTGATTCCAAAAATGCACAGCGTTGCCAGATCGGACTTGAAATGCGCTTTCTGGAGCGAATATCTCGGCCATTTGTGGCCCGATCTGGCAACGCCGTACATTTTCGGAATCCGATGTAGAAAGTTCCCCCCTGAGTAAAACCCATTAAAAACCCTTTTAGAAGAAATATAAAAAAAAGAGTGTTTTAAAATTGCTTTTGTAGACATATTTTGAAATACTTAAACATTAAAAATAAATATATTATACATATATATAAAAGGGGGCTGTGTTAATGATGAATTATTCACAAATTAAAACTAGTTGTGTAGAGATTTAAGACTACTTAACTACCAGATAAATATTACTTAACTAATTTGCTTAATTACCATAAACCTGCGGATGGTGTCGAACTGATCTCTATTTAATTGGCGAAGATACGGAGTGCTTGAGCCCATCAGCGGATTGAGAAAGTTCTCGTTGGTGCGCAGCTCCCGCAGAAGATTTACATCTACGGCGTTCCGGCGCATATAATTGTATGTGTAGAAGCGCTCGCAGTTCTTCCGCCGAGCACGTTCCAGTGGCGTCAGATAAACACTCTTCTTCTCCTGGATACTTTGGACATCGCACTCATGCTGATCCTGTCGGATCTTCCAGAGAGGACGGGGAATGTAGGCAGCGGCCTCATTTCGCTGTTGGATCACAGCCTCAAGGGCAGCCATGTTTCGAATCAAAAACGGAGTCAGGGAATCTCCAACGGTGTTATCGAAAATGCCCATGAGCTTCGTTAAAAAGGACAACTTAGGTAAATTAGATTAAGAAAGAGAATTAAAATTACGTGATCTTGCATTTTGTGAAACTTTCGCACGGCATTCTTGCTATGGAAAGCTCTTCCTTCATCGAACACTGTGGTCAGACACCTCTCGAACTCATTCGCATCTAACAGGGCGTTGCACTTCTCGTGCACAATTTCGGCGACCCCCACTACTCCATTCATTCCCAATTTATCCAATGTAACAGAAACGGCTCGTTGGGCCCGTTGGGCGTCCTCCAAGGCCATATCCGGATTGGCCATCGTGCGATGGCAGCGAATGCGGTGGTACAGGGTCTTATAGTCGTTCGAGCAGATTAGACGATCCCGATCCATGCATTGCCTTCGCATACGTTTCGCTGTTGGATGTGTCGCCGATTGTCGAGTCAAAATGCAGGACTCCTGGTTATCCGGCAATTTGCAGGCCTCCTCTGCCCGCTTCAGGGTCTCCAAGGCCAAATTGTTGAGCGACCGCCGTATGTAGTAGCAGCCCCAGTCGCGTAGGATCCTCGACCTAAGGCAGGACTTCCAGTCGAAGCGCTGCCAGGGCTTCACCTGCGGCAAGAGTGTGCCCACTCCTCCCATATTCAAGCCGCTTGTCCAGGACATAATCAGGACTTTGCAGATAATTTGTCAGACGATAATTTTGGCCAATACGCTTGCAGAAACAATTTCACGTACGATACTTGGATAATTTTTGAATGGATTTCCAATGAAAGGCCTGTGTGATGGAAGAAAAATTTAATATTTTTATGAGACCAAAAAGAGTTTATTAATCTAATATAGAGAGTATTTTACCCCAGACTATGGACCAAAAATAATAAAAGTTACGTGATTTCTTAGCTTACTATTAAGCAATTTAAAAAATTAGATCAAACATTAGGCAGATAACAAGAAATGTAAATTTTTCTTAAACAACAAAAGAAAAACGGTCAAAAGACAAAGATATGAATTTCTCCCACGTTCGCACTTTGGGAGAAAAGTGTTGAGTTTTCACAGCGTTTAGGATTTGTTTTTGGGCCAAAATGTTGCAACGCCTAAATTATTAAAGCGGGCGAGGGAATTAACCGAAGACCCCAAAACCGGGCCAAAAGAAAGGTGCAATTAAGAGCCAATGGCCAAAACAAAATGACAAAAACTGCAGTCGGCTGTCGGCTAAAGGCCGTGGAAACAATAACTCACATAATCGGGCAATATTATATAACACTTAATGCCGCCGACCGACCGACCGACCGACCGGCTTGTCTGAAATTATTTAATTATGTTTTTTTATTTTCGAGCCCTCTTCCTCCACCTCTACTTTGGTGCCTTTTTCGGTAGCGATTATACGACAATTATTACAATATTTATTTATAATTTTTAATTGCTTTTATTTTTTACATCAGCCGCAAATGTCTTTTGTTTTTTTGTGCCTTGGCTATGGCTATGGCTTTGGCTCTGACTCGGAATCGGGCTTTAACTTTGGCTTTGCATAAGCGCACACTGCGAATTCAATTAATGGAGCTCACTGGAGCACCAGGGGCGTGAGTAAGCAGTGGGGGTCCGACCATTACTCTTCATTTGTATGCCAACCGGAGTGTGGGTGTCTTCTGTTTTTTTTCTGTTTTTTTTGCGGAAAGAAAGTTACTCGGAAAAAAAGTGAGATGGGAATTTCGGACAGTGGCATAGGGGTAGGGGTGGCAGGGGCCGGGCCGGGGTCTATGGGTAGTCGCCAATTAAATTTTTTGCTGCGGCCTGGGCCTGATAGCCGTATCGTTTTTGGCAATAGAGCAACAAGCTCCAAGTGTCGCACAAAACGGCAACGGAAGACCAACAACAGCAAAAAGCAAGCAAATAAAAAATAAATATAAAAAACAAAGGCAAAGGCCAAGTCGAGCAAAAGCAAGTAATCCATTGCATTTCAATTAGATATAGCCGCAGTGAGTTTCAAACTGTTGGACTGGATCTAAAACTGTAAAAGTGGCTTTTGTTTTAAATTTTTATTCTTTTTTGCATTTGAAGTAAGTTTAGGGATTTAGGAAGTTATATTATGTTAATAAACTAACTTAAAGTCAAGGTTTTTGATTAATTTTCAATTTAAAGGTAAGAAAATAGGTTAGAGTTTTTCTTCCCCAATAGCTAGTTTGGGAGTCACTGTACTGAAATCTATCACTGAAAGAATTCTTAATTTTATGATTATTATAATAAAGATTAATAGAAAACAATGGATTTGCTTAATTTTTGCTTAATTTGGGACCATCAGGCTATATATCATTTAAAATATATACGATCCTTATGAATAGCTGAGAAAATAAAATAAATTAAACTATAATTTACAAGGACTTCAACTAACAAAAATCTAACTATCCATACATTAAGCCTATTTATAGAATATAGTTCTATCCACTACATAAATACTATATTGAAACTCTTTATTCTATTAGCTCTCAAAAACTTTTTCAACAAGTGGGATGGGATGGGATGGGAGACTGTAACGGAACGGCATTAGATATTCTAGCACCTCGAGCCAATTAGACAGCACTCATACGCCCTGTTGCATGCATAAACAACACTCCAAATCAAGGAGCGAGCACTCAAATACACACAAATATCTACAAGCACATATACACATCCCAGGCTAAGGCACAGCCAAAGGCTCAGGCACAGGCAGGTGCAAATTGAGTTCACCTGGCTCTGAACGTTGACTTTGTGTCAACCGATAACATTTTCCACACATTGCCTCGCAGACGGAAAAAGTGGGGGACAGAAAGGAAAGCGGGAAACTGGGCACCGGGGCGAAAAGTGGTTAAGTGGTCAGACCTCCCCGGTGGCAGGAAGGTAGGTGCCACCGAAAACGGACAGACTCTGGACTAATTAGCCGGACTCCAGCAGAGACAGGTGTTCTCCGGAGTCGACTTGAAGCCAAAAAAGTCACAAAAAAGCCACAAAGTTCATGCCGGCCTACAGTGGACACTCCAAAAGACATAAATGTGTTATGTTTGGACTTTAGAAAATGTTGATTTTTAAATTTTATATGCTTTTCCTATTTCTTACCTTCAAAAATATTCCAAAAAGTAAGCTTCGTGGTTGGGACAGTAACTGGAAATAAAAATAACAAATTATAGTTTAAAACTTAATGCTTAAAAACTTATTAAATAAATAAAAGAAATGCCAATTAATCAGTATCCAATACTTACTACAAAACCCTTTATTTAAAACCCTTTTCATAAACAAATTTAAACCAACAAACTAACCATTGAACTCGGTTGCAAGCTGTGCCCTTAAAGTCATATTTTTGAATAAACAAACTTACTCGAGAGGCTCCTAATGAAACCCAGAAATAAGAGAGAAAAAAGCCACTCGATGGCTTCAATTGGTGTTGGTTTAATCCTTTAATTGCGGAAAATTTTAGGTGTCTAATTGGGTTGCCGGCCCGCCAGCTAGGCCAGCTAGCCTTTGGAAGCCTCTGGCTGAAAATCGCAATTTTCCTTAACCGGCCGCGACTGTGCTCGTTCGGCTGTTGGCCCGAAAGACGATCGGGATGGCCATGGACTTCGTGCAGCATCTGGCGGTAGGGCCGGAAAGTGTCCCGTAGTCCGTAGACCGGAGTCTCGGAATCAGTCTGCTTTTGTGTCGCCTTGTGGCAGGTCGCAGGTCGCAGCATTTTGTGGCAGCAGGCGAAAGGCGAAAAGGCTTCGACACGCAAAACACGCATACGCCCCGTTGTGCAAGTGCGCGAGTGCAAAGTGCGAAAGGCGAACTTTCCGTTGGCGATTTGATTTCGAAAAGTGCGCTAAAAGGAAAAGGCGTTGCCTCTGCCCCAGAAGCCGAGAAGAGGTGAGCGATTCTGGGCCCCTAATCTTGGTCCAATTTATTATTTATGGCCAAGTGTCAAGTATCCGAGAGATCCGAGCGATGGTCTGTTGCTTTCGTCCTTCCTTCCATTCCTCCCCCTCCCCCTCCCCCCGTTTGCGGCCAAAACACTTTGCATACTAAACTGAGTCCTGAGTCCTGGCTAAGGCCTAGTATGTGTCTTGTAGTCCTCGACTCGCTGAAAGCCATTAACATGAATCTTTCATTTCATTACTTTCTATTTGCTCCGGTCGAAGAAACTTATTGCAGTTTGTGGTGGATGGGCCGGGGAATGTCCTGAAAGAGACAGAGATTTCCACTCCCGCATATATGGCATTTTTATGAGGCCCTCGAGTCTGTTTTCCACTTGCCTTAGCCCTAGTACGTTTTGTTTTTCCATTGGGTTATTTGGTTTCTGTTTAGTTTTTGTTTGCCTTTTTTGTCCTTCTGTCCCTGCTCCTATCCTTGTCTCAGTTTCAGTTTCAGTTTCAGTTTTGTGGATTTTTATCATCATGTGCCGGATGGCTGGCAAATGGCTGATAATCGTGGGAATAGTCTCGGTTTAGTCCAGCTCACGAGTGGAAAAAGTTACATTTTTATGGGCGAGTACAATTTGAATTTCATCTCAAAAAAATCACTATAATAGAGCTCTTTAATTTGTTACTTTTGACAACGTGTCGTATACTTAATATGTGCAAATTGCCACTCTCTCTCTTCCTGAATAATATTGAACATGAGTTATCCGATTTGTCATCTTACTTTCGAAAACTTGCCGCGTACGTGCACGTGGCGTATACTTAATATTTGTGCCGCATCGCTGCCGCTTTTCATATTTTCGCTCGCAATTGTCAGGACATTCGGGCGGGCAATCAGTCCTCCCTCACCTGTCCCAGTCCTGGCGCTGTCGAGCTGCAATTTGCAGCCAGCTGACGGTGCAATGAATATTCCCTCCCCTGGGTACTCAGTTTCGAGTCCTTCTATGAGCTGCTGCGTCCTGAGTCCTGAGTCCTGACTGATTGGCTTCAGCTCTAAAATGCGAAAATGCTAAAATGCTAAAATGCGAGAGCTGCATAATGCCGAACCAATCATCCGTGTTCCGCTCCTATGTGTGTATTGTGTTGTGGGAAATTAGAAGCCAACGCAAGGGGGCAGAGGAGAGAGGAGGGAGGGGGGGATGCGAAGGATCCCCTGGAAAAAATGATGAAAAATTCATGAGAGCGCCACCTGTCGGCCTGTGAGCAGAACGCATGCATAATTGAAACTGCAATGGAACTGGAAATGTAATCATCGGAAAATGGCCAACGCCCGATGAAATCCCAGCAGATCTCGTCCTTAATTTAATGCTCATGTGTGCATAATTTTGAATTTTAAATTAAAGTAGGGTAGAGTTCTTCAGGAAGTAAGGAAGGGAAAGTATTTAAAGAATAACTATCTATTACTAGAGAGTTAAAGATTTTATACAAGGATATAACATCCCAAGTTCAATAAGAGATTACAAGAAAGTTTAGGACAATTAATGCCTTTAATTTGTAATCGTAATTATGTTTTTACAATCATTTTTAAAAGCACACACTCAAAATTAATTACAGACTTTAAGGGCTGCCCCATTAAACACTCGAGGACTCGACTCGAAAAATAAAAAACCACCAGACATTCGGAGTCTAGGAATTGCCTCGTAAATGCAACCCTTCCCCTGCACTCCACTGGCCACTGGCCCACCCGATTAACCCATGTTGGCCTCTGGGATTCCCCAGAGAAGCCCCTGAAGATATGCAACAGTTAACAGTAACAGTTTGCCGTCTAATTTAATTGGCTTAGCTTGATATTAAAAACATATGGCTCCATATGACTCCATATCAAAAATGTTAATAAACAGTGCACTGTTAAGGCTATTCACTGTTAAAGTCAGCTGTTTCAGCCAAAAAGCACGTACTTGCATATTCGCATTATTTGGTGGTAACTTTGAAAGTGTGAAACTCGAAAGTGTAACAAGTTATTAATTAAATTTTTAATGGACACCAATCGCACTGGCTTGAATTATGTGTTGTGTGTACTAATATATCGATTTGTCTGTGTTTTACTAATCTTTAGCGATTTTTCTAAGTGTTCTCAAAGGTAATTCTTTTGTAAAAACATTTAACTTTACTTAGGTTTACAAAAAATATATGTCTGTGTATTGGTGTGCGTCCAAGTGCAAATTGTAGAGCTATTAATTCTGAATAAGACGCAATATGTCTTAATGTGCACAAATCCGCACAATCTGCTTACTTTCGTTTTTTGGCAGGTAACTTCGAGTTTTCGAACGCAGAGCTCTATGAAGTATGGCGTACGGAAACGGACGATTCCGAGGATGAAATTGACATTTTAGGTTTTATATCTGACGAAGAGCTTGAAAATGAAGACAATGTCTAATTTTTTCAGATAGCAATAATCTTTTTAATTGTATTTGTTTGAATTATTTTGCCTATCACCTTTTCAACTTTTGTATATGAATTTAACTTTTTTTTCTCGGAAAGGGAGGGCGGAACCACGCCCATTTTTTCAAAAACTATTTCTAATTTATTCCATAACAATAATAATAAAACCGTTTAAAAATGTGTTACTTAGTTAAAAAGTTATTTATTAATATTTCGTTAGGGAAGGGGCGGAGCCACGCCCATTTTTCTAAAAACATTCCTATCGGTGTCTATAACAATAATAAAAAAACCGTTTCAAAATATCTTACTTAGTTTGAAAGTTATTAATTAATACCATGAAATCGGCCAAATTCCCCATAGTGCACTGGCCCACCCGATTAACCCATGTTGGCCTCTGGGATTCCCCAGAGAAGCCCCTGAAGATATGCAACAGTTAACAGTAACAGTTTGCCGTCTAATTTAATTGGCTTAGCTTGAGCTCCGGGCTTAGAGCTCCTCTCGTCGCCAAGCTGCCCTGCCTCCCAGTAAGCGGGGCATTAACCCATGGAAGACCAAGAGAGTCCCCCCCAGAAGGGGGGGTCCTCGTAAAACGCTGCGTATCAAATTATCGTTAGATTTATTGCCCGCCAGCGAGGCAGTTGCTCCCTCGTTTTACATTTTTATGGCAGCCACCAAAGACAACACTGAACATAGAATTCAGAACTCGGAACACAGAACCCAGAAAGTTGTCAGAACAAAAATACGAAAATACGAAAAATAACGCACCAAGGTTGCCCTGAAATGACAGTTTAGATTGCATAGCTTTCGATTTATTACGATTTTGTGTGGATCGTGTTTTAGGACGCATTTTTATCCCGCCAGTGCTCTTGGGACAAATAAAAAACTAAAGGGCAGATGTCCAATTTGGTGGAAAAAGTTCACAAAATAAGCGCATTAATTGCTTGGCTTTATGGCCGGGGATTCATAAAGGAAATGGAAACCCAAAGGAAGAGGTCTTTAAGGAACTCTTAGAAGGCTCCCCCATAGACTCCTAAAAATGAACTGGAATTTTTGGGTAAAAATTTACAGACTCTGGCGCCTGATTGGTTTGCATTTTTGGGGTTTATTTGCGGCTCCTTGGTGGCTGCTCACCACAATCTACATACATGGGGAAAAACTATAGAGAAATGCCTTAGTAATGTTCGTTAGCTCCCAGTGGTCGCAATTGTCAGTCGGTGGAAACTTTGGTCGGGAAAACTCCAGTTGATTGAAGTTTCCGCGAAGCAAGTCATTCCCCCATTCGAGAAGCCAGTAGCTATCCCAGTAGTTGGCTTCCATTCCGTCTAGAGAGAAGAAAGGCCCGCTCAGTCCGCCACAGGAATCCGGAATTTTCCCAGCCATGCGGCTTGACTCTGCGCTTTTCATTGTCGTTGCCAGACCCAGTCCCAGTCCCCGGCTCATGGTAGTCGTTTTTCACGGTTAAATGTCGCATTTTTCCCATGCCACGGCAGACACAACTGGAACGCCTGATATTCCTTTATTTTGCGTAGTTTTCTGGCTGAAAAACTGAAATTTAATGTGCCATCTCGCCAGTGAATATTTAAAAAGCGGGTCACGTTTTTAGTTCTCGCTGGCTCTTCGCGGGCTTGAAGGCTTTAATTGCGCGGCCGGCCATCCACCGCGGGAAAAACTTTGCCCCCAAAAAGATCCTTGGCGTCTCCCCCATTCGCCAAATTAGACTGCACTTTCCTCCTCCATGCCTTTAATTGTCTGCCATTTCGTGGATTGTTTCCAAATCAGCCTGGGCTCTGGCACTTTCCCCGCGAGATGCTTCCACTCGACAGTGGAAGTGGAGTGTACATGGTTCCTCAATTATGCCAAACAGCTCGGCACCATCTGCACCACTACACTGGCACTAGCAACAGGCGCACAGTGTCCTTGTTCCAGGACATCCTCCCCAGGACAAGCCGCTCCCCACCAAGCCACTCATCCAAAACACGAACAGACAACGTCGGGTTTTATGAAATTCATTATGTATTTTAAATATGCATGAACATAATTTGGTTGTCCTCCTGCCGCCAGGACATGCTGTCGCAGTCCTGCCAATCGAGCTGCGATTAAAATCAACATTAAAGGACACTGATTTTCCAACATTAAGCCGTTGGAATGTGTGTCTCAGAGAAGGTATTACTTTCATGATCCCTTCTGGACTTTGAGGACTTTGGAAAATTCTCTAAAAATCCATAATTGGAAACCGAATCGATTGGGATATTAATGCACCATCGCAAGGATGTGTGTGGCTGAGGAGCAAAAGGAAGAAAAAGGATGAAAAGTTTGCACCTCTTTGAAGGCAACCACTCGGTTCTCCCCTCATATTTTCCAACAATTTCCACACAGTTGCCACTTGTTGAAAGTCGTTAATTTATGATGATTGCGTAAAGAAAACTTTGGACCAACCCGGCTCGGCCCGACTTGGCTTGGGAAACTTTTCATCGCTTTTCTTTTTATCTAGGCGTCCTGTGTTTCGGGTTGTCAAGGATTCTGTTTTTTTTTTTCAGAGGAGGGAGGAGGATAGGGGGCTTTGAATTTTCACAGTTTGCGATTCGACACGTGTTTTTCCATCGCCCCCCCTCTGCTATCAGCCCCCCTACTTTCTATACATTTTCAATGTTTCTATTATCGAGCCCCAATTTATTTCGCCCGGCAAACTTTTTCGCTTTGTAAACACTTGCAACAAAAATAATAATAATAGGATGCCACATACCACACAAGCGGGTGGCGCGAGCGTGGGGCATAATGGGTCTGGAACTGGGTCTGGGGCTCGAGAGTCGTGCATTCGGAGGCATCTGGGCAGAAACCTGCAGATAATGCAAAACAAAACAATGTAAACAGCTTGACGAGATGTGGGGAGGAGGACCAGAGATGCCTCACACACACTGAGCGAAATGCCGACATCATTCTGGAAAGACTGTTAAGCTTTTTGGGGTTTATGGGTTTCAGGCTGTCTGTAATGGGCTCTGTGGGCGCCCCCTTCTACTGTATATCACTTTAAATATTTATTTCTTTGGGTGCCCGTGAAAGGGAAATGGAAAATGTGACAATGAAGGCTTCTGCCGGAGGTCCTGCGAGTCCTAGACAGCTTTGTTAGCACTTGAGACGTCGTTAGTCAGGCAACAGCAAAGCCGAGGCAGTACCAGAGGCAGCCACAATAAAAATAATAGTTAAATCTGAAAGCCAGTGGAAAGTGTCTCTCTCTTTTTCGCAAATCCCTGGGAGAATCCCAAGGCGAAAGGACTTTCAACTGGGGGGATTACAGCGAGAATGTTGCCATAATTTCGTCACAAAATCTGCTAGTTGGGAAATAAATAAGAGAGGAGAGACTTTGCAGGACAGGATTTGGCCAAAAGGTGGCCATTAAGTAGGAACTAAGTAGGCCCACAACCGTCATAACTGTCTTGAGGAATAAGTATGATTGGCAATTAAACTTTCTCGTCCTGATTTGTGCTTTAATTAGCCAGACACTCATCCGTCTGTGAATAAAGGACATACATATATAGTGTAGCATGTCCTGGCCAGGGTCAAAGCCTTAAATATGGAAAATCAAATCTCGTGGCGTCTCGAGCTGTTTTCACTTTGTCTCACTTGCTTTTATGGCATTCGGAGAAAGGACTCCCAGGCTCCCAGACTCCCAGGCCACCAGGCCACCACCCGCCTCCTTAAACTCGTTCTAAATGTTTGGCTATATTATCTGCAATTGGGTGAAAATGTCTCTATTTCTCTGCCATCGCATCTCCCTCGGCTGGTGCGTAATCTATGTCTTTATCCTTGGCTGGATATCCTGGCTTGTTACGCCTGCATGCTGCTGTTTGCCCAAGGATTCATACCGTTTCACTCGAGAGTCCTTTTCAACTTTTTGGCTCAGTTTCGGGGCGAAGATGATGGCATGTCATACCCTTTCTAGGGGTATCCACTTGGAAAGAGTTCAGAAGACTATATATTATGTCCTTGGAACTAATAGTCCTTGCTCTGGTCTAGTCCTGGTGGCAAATCAAAGTGACAAATAATTTAGATTCCAATTTAAAGATACTGCTTCCATGTAAGTACTTGCGAAAGGATTTGTTTAACCCTAAGAGTCCTTAGGATTACAGATCCCCAAACTGGCAAAGGACTCTCTCCTCTCTCTCCAAAAAGACAAAGAAATGTGGCACTTACCTTGGGCGGAGGAGGCGGAGGTGCCCCAGAACTATGTACAAGTATTTTCCTCGTCCTGACTTGGCAAATCTGAAAGTGTCAGAAAAAGCTTCTCGCCTGCTGCTCCTTTCTTGCTCCTGCTGCTGCTGTTGCTGCTCCTCCTGTGTCCTTTCCACTTGCTGGCAAGTTTTACAATTCATTTGGCTGCTAATTGTTTGTCGAGTGTCTTTCGGGGGTTTGTTTAGTGGCTCTGAAAGGACTCGCCCGGCAGAGTTCATTACTCAAGCTGGCTCACAGGATGTGCTCCGCAAGTCGGTCCGCAGTCGGTTCGGCATTAATTTAAAGGAATGTCGCCCAGCTTGAGAAAAGTGACTTGCGAATGGCAATAAAAAATGGCGAAGCTCTTTGGGCCATTTAAGATTCATAATTCGTCTTCTGAAAACGGCGCATAATTCACTTCACGAGTCCTGCCATGACATTTGACATTAGTTTCGGTCTCTAAAGTGCTCTGCTGGCCACTCCCAGTTGGTCCCAGTTTGTTGCCAAAAACTTGGCCAACTTGCAACTGCAACAGCTTACTGCCTGCCACATTCATTACTGACATTACTGGATTTGTCTAATTAATTTTCGCTCTCCCTTGTCTGTTGGCTGTTATCCTTGGGGCTGTTATCCTGCCCCCCGCCGTTGTTCTCCCCCGCAGTTGGAAAGTTGTGGCCCAGCTATCATAACATGGCTAACATGGCCCGACATGGCCCATAAATATAATTACAAATTTCCAATAACCCCATGCTCCCTTGTGGCAGACTTTGTTTGCATTTGTTTTGATTGAAAACAAATGTAATTGCATTTTGGCAACTATTTTATAGTCAGATTGCTTGTTTAGGGGGAGCTACTAGCCAGGAATAGTCAGGCTGTTGGCTTAGTGAGAGTTACTAACTGGAAACCCTCCTGGCTGTCGTTTCAATCTCTGGCATCCCTCGCCAAAAAGATTCAAATAGAACTTGGCAAATGCGCTTTTCTCATAAAGTCCTGGCCCAGGATATGCCAAGCACACACACACACACACTCTATCTAACTTGGCAAAGTTAATTAAAACACAATGCTAAATTTTCGATCCTGCAAGGATACTCTGGAAGGAACTGCGCGCTCTGTTTTTCGGCAATTCTCGGCGCATTTTCCGGCTGCTGGGTCGGTTGCGAGGTTCGCTTGGAAAGTTCCAAGGCCGGAACTTTTGCCAAAAAGTTCCCAAAGATAGCAGCTAGAGGTAGGGGAGAAGGTAGACTGAACCACCGAACCACCAAACTGGCAAATGTCACTTAAAAGTTTTGTTTCATTTCGGGGCCGTATTCCGTCGGAAAATAACATTCATTTTCGGTGTAGCCTACTTTTCGGGGCGGGAATTTTAATTGAAAGTGAAGTGCAAGTGGTGGCTGGAAGGGAGAACTGCATTCTCCATGTAGTTGGACGAAAATAATTCAATGGACACCCCCGCAGTGTCACTCAGAGGCCACAATTACCTGCGGGCTGAGTTCTGCGATCTGGGGGCCCATTTGGCAGGTGATTGGCAGGTGTCGGCAGAGGTGTTCGGTTCGATGCCAGGATACACGGCACACACGTGTATCGGCAGAATGCCTAATTGCATTAAATGGCCCAGAAACCGCTGGGGGAATCAGCGTCAATCTTGTCCGCACAGGACATCAAGGAGCAAGTCAACCGACAGGTCTCTACCCTCTTTTCTCACAATTGGTTTGTCAAGAAATTTCCCGATAAGAATAACAAGGATTTCGCCTGGCCAAGGACATGAATTATATCAGGAAATTGAAAACATTTATTCTCCTCCCAGCCAGGCTTTCAGCTCCTCCTCCGCCTGCCTCTTCCATAAATAGATTTCTGAGGAAAAGCCCAAACTATTCCCTCAAACTCATTGCAAGTTATTAAAAGTTTACCTTCTGAAGGACCTTGGAGGACGTTTTCCCGGCGGAAGTTTAGACCGGGAATTAGGGGGATTCGATGCACCTGTTCCAGCGTCTTCCGGTCGGCCGTGACCTTCACCTAGGACGCTTGACTTCCGCTTCCGTGTCCACCCTTCCGCCGTTTTTTTTTCAGCCATTTTGCGTTTGGCACCGACAGCCGACAGCCTTTGACCTTGTCCGGAACAGTTGCCTGCCAAGTGGCTGGTCCGCCTTCGTCCTGACAGTTAGTCAGTGTCAGTGGCTTTGATTTCCCAGCAACCAGCAACCAGCATCCTGTGTCCTGTGTCCTGTGTCCTGCGTCCTGGGCCGGAGGATACTTTTTGATTTATGCGGCCTTTGCATATGTCGCTGGCGCTGAGGATGGAGGACACCGTCACGTCGCAACCTCTGCCAAGATATACTCGAAGGATGGGGCCAACAAGGCGAAAGGACACAAAAGGATATATAGGCAGATAGGCCAGACAGGAGCAGACATTTCGGGGACTGTGGCTGACGCTGTAAGCGCTTATTTATGGCCTCCATCCACCACTCAGTTTCAGTTTCAGTTACAGTTTCCGTCTCGGCAAATTCGGGAGGTCCTGGCTGGCAGGTCCTGCCTGGCGGGAGCAGCTGGGGTTTTTCTATTATGAAAATGTGCGTGCGGCTCGTAAACAACAAAACTATTATAATAAACAAACTTACAACTCGTGCACTGAACGAAAAACTGGCGAAGTTAACAACTATTCCAATTAAAGTCCAATAAAAAGCAAGTCCCTAACGAGAGTTTATCCTTTCGGAGGAATATTAAATTTCCCCCCATCTCCTTATAATCCTGCAAATGAAAGCAAAACATTTTGTTGCCATGCAGTTGTTGTTTGCTTTTGAAAAGAAAGCAGAAGGGAAGGAAACTTCGCGTCACTTTCGCGCTGATGTCTTTTTATAGTCCCGTCAACAAGGACACCGAGTCCCGGCAACTGACACGGCCCACTGACGTCACAATGCCCCCCAAACTGTGCCACAGAGGCGGCAGCAAATCACAGCGAAAGTGCCAAGTTAAAATCGTAAAATTAATTGATGAGGCCATTAGGACGACGGGTGGCGGTAATCCAGTTGCCCGCCAAAAAAAAAAGGCATTAAAAATTAAAACATAAGAGAAGGGGGAGCAGGGGAAAGGGTATCCGGGGAAGGACTACCGGAGATGAAGAAGAATGATGGGCCCAAGAGCCTGAGAGGACGATGGCTCCCAATTGCCGTTGAGACTCTTTGTCAGGCTGATAAATGACATGTTATTGAGTGACGTTGAGCTCCTTGCCGGATGTAGGATCAAGGAAGTGCATTGAGCAGTTGGAGAGTCACTGGCAGGACCATCATTATCCTGGAAATGAGTCAACAGAAGTCAGATGTCTGCTAGCTTGATGGATAAAGTTCTTCCACCTTGCACCTGCCACCTCCAACATATTTAAACTCTGCCCTCGAATAACAAGCACTTTACAAACACAATCCCCCAGTCTGGCGAAGGACGTCCTGCCAGGACCCTGTTGCATTCCCCAGGCAGCTGTTTGCCCTCCCTAATAACCCCCAAATCCAAATCCTTCGACTGTTTACTCCTCTGATTGCCGGGAATGCACAAAATGCAAACAATTTCTCAAAGACAACAATATATTTTCCGTTCAATACGGCTTATATGGATGGCAGGATGTGCCCGGAAGGACATGAACGGGTATTGGACGGGAAAGGGAAAAGGATCAGAGGGGAGATGGCGACGGATACACGTCACACCCGAAAGTGAAATAATGAATGTTTAGCCAAAACGGCGACGACAAACAAGAAAAATGAGAGCCAGTGTTATGGGAAATCTTCCCGAAATCCTTTTCCATATCCTGTTAAAGGGTATCACGGGGTTATATATGTACTTTGAAGAACAATGTAACTGAATTAGGTTTTAAGAAACTATTCTTTATGACTAAGAAGCAGTCTGAAGTAGTCAAGTTACTCTTTTTTATAATAATTTTTTGGGAAGTACTGGGTATCTCATATTTTCCTCACAATTTTTCCACACTTTTCCGCAGTGAAAAAAAATACAAAAATGAAAGAAACAAAACCCAGAGCCAAATTATTTGTTGGACTCGTGCTGTTTTGTTGCCTGGCTTTTTACTTTTTTTTTTTTTTTGGCTTTTTGTGGCTTTTACTGCTGCTGGCCATGTGGAAAAGTTATGAGGCGCCGCGAGACCCAACACACATGCACGCAGCCGAAGGAAAAAGGACTCGGGCCTCAAGGATTTGACGCTCTGTTGCCTGCAAAAAAAAAAAAAACTGACTGCAGGGAATGGGAAGAAAAATGAGCAGGCATCCTACTGGTCTTAAATCCCATTTTCTCCTACAATTTCCCAATAAATTTGTGTTTATCCAGAAACCAAAATCTTTTACTAAATCAGTGATTGAAATGAAACTGAATCTGAATCTGAATCTGCGGATGAATCTGAGAAGGTGATGTTTATTTTTGGTCAATAAACTGGCAACTAAATGGGTTGAATACGCCGGGAATCATAGGCCGAACACCAAATGATGGCCCAAATGGTGTCCTGACGGGGCCGGATTGTGGCCAAATTGAAAGCCATTAACCAAAAACCAAAAGCAAATTTGTGCTCGCATTGTTGAGCTCGTTGTGGTTAGAAATTTTTGCATCAAAGGGATGATTTGTGGGAGGACATAAAGTGCTTGATTTTATTATATTTTGTAAAATGCGACAAATTGGTTGGCCTTTTTGGGGAAAAAACTCTAAAATTCTATTGAATTTTTAGCAGATTTAAGCGTTGGCTTATAGGGTATCTGTCAGTCGGATCTGCTTCCCCAGTAACTAAAATTATTGGTATTTGATGGGTTTGGCAGCCCAGCTATGACATGGTTCCCTGTGGCTTGATTTGGTTTGGCTGCGGTTTCATTCTGCCCTCTATGGTGGGTCACTGGGCGTAATTAAAGTCCTGCCCTGCCTTCCAGTGGGCCTTAATTTATGCTGATGCTGCACGCACCGAGCCAGAGAACTCATTAGTGTATGTAGTGTCTGGGTGTTGCCACATTAATAAGGCGGCACTCCCTCACTCCTCACCCGCAAGGCCTCTCGCAGGGAATCGGCGAAAAAAAACACAATGCAGGAGGCCAAGAGGCCAAGGGGCTAAAAGGATGCTGGGCCACATATGAGATGGTAATTAAAAACTGCACGCCAGGCACTTGATTTTAATTTGATTTTGTTCCGAGTCTGGCCTACCGGAAGCGGATGCGCTAAATAGCATTAAGTTCCTGGGCTCCTGGGGGAGGACTCTCGGCTCTTGCTTTGATTTTTCCCAGCGGATAGGCCAGATCCTGGCCATCCCGATTGCCCGATTCAATCATTAAATCATAACAAAAAACACTCTGGAGGCAAAGGATCATAAAGACTCTTTAAATATTTACACAATTTCGTGTTCCGGCTACCTCGGATTACGCTCTCGAGCTACAATAGCTGCCAGATACAGATACATTTACATCTGGCTGGTCCAGCGACCCAGGACCTCCTGGCATATTCAATTTCAATTTCCATTTACATTTTCCATTTAAATGCATAAAATCCAAGCTAAAATTGTGCATTAAAGCCCTCGTCCTCGGCCATCTCTCACCTGGCCCGGACCGGCCCGGCCCGGCCCGGACCAAAAATTGGTATCTAGGTCAGGCCCAAAAGCTTTATGTGGCTGCTGCTTGTTGCACGGATTCTGCCCTTTTTCCTGATCCCTGGGTTTCTGGTTTTGTGTTGCAATAAATTGTTCAAAATTACCCCCTAACCATGAACCCTTAAACTATGAGATTTTTATGAACTTTTATTCAAGACTTTGAAGGGTGGAGTTGGAATTTTGATTATAATTTAGGGTAGGGGTGATAATAAGGAGGAACAAGTACTATTTTTAAATATTATTTGTTAGCTATAAAGAGCTCTATAAGAAATTAATCCAAAATATAATCATAGATACTTGGAAATAGAAGGACATACTTTGTTTAATTGTCTGTTAAAGGGTGGAGTTGGAATTATGTTTAAATCAGAGTTAGAGAAGTAAATTAAATTATAGTTAAATTAGAATTAGAAAAGTAAAATTTAGAGTAAGGTAAGATAATAAAGAAGTATCAGTACTCTTTTTAAATATTATTTTTTATATTTTATATCTTATAAAGTAGCTCTATAAGAAATTATTCCAAAATAGATCCACCAGCTATTTGAAATAATGGAAACATCATCTTAAATTCTTGGAAATAGAAGAACATACATTGTTTAATTTTCTATTTATATGAAATAGCACTAATAAATTTGTATTATTTTTTATCCAAGTATACTTAGAAGTATACCCTAGCCTTGTACTATTTTATTTTTCCTTTTTTTATCCATCCATAGAAGCTCCGATCCGAGCGACCCTGAATGGAATCAAGTGGACTGGGGTCAGTGGAAATCAATGCATTTCAGCTGATGACGTTAATCACTTTGAAATGCGGTCAGTGGCGGGGTTTTATCTGGGCGGAAGGGGGCGTGGCTAATTGCCACAGTGGCGCATAAATCTGCGACGAATCTGACAGGAATTGTTCTTTTTTTTTTTGGGGCGTGGGAGACAGTGGAAAACGGATAATGTTGGTAGTGGAAAGCTTAATGAAAAGCCGGAAAGAGGCCACGCCTTCTTTTTTTCAGTACTTCCGCTCCAGCGCCCCCCAAAAGCATACAGTTTCAAAATGCAAAATGCAAAATGCAAAATGCAAAATGCAAAAAGCAAAAAGGCAGCTGCAGAAATGCAGTCAAGCTGAAGGGAAAGGCCAAAGAGTCAAAGTCAAAGCCAGAGACAAAGTCAAACAGAAGAGGCTAAGAACTAAACAAATAAAAATGCCATAAAACAGTCTAAAAAGGGGGCGTGGCAGGAGCAGGAGGTGCCTAGCCTGCAGATGCTGTCATGCAAACAGAAATGATGTCAACCCAAAAAAGTGTCTGCAAAAATCCGCATTAAAAATGTCAAAAAATAACTCATCCGAAGGATACAAAAAAATCCTGAATAAATGCTAAATTAATTACTGTTTTAAATAATTCGCTTAAAACAAACATAAACTGAAAGGACAAAGTGCTGCTAATTACATTTTTAGTGCCACAGGGCTTATGGTGATTGTGTTTTGCGGAGCTCAGTCGACTAATTATCAGACTTAATTATCTGAAAATACATAGTCTCACACGAGAGTTGATTAAAAACTGACTAAACTTTTGTAATTACAAAGTTTTTATTTATTAAAAAAAATAGAACAGCAATTAAAAAACTATTTACAAGCAGAGGAAAAATAAATACAAGAACTTTAAGTTTAAAACTTTAAATGGTTTTCCAAAAAAAGCACAGTTTGGCAGGACAGTTTTGAAGCCTGCCAGGCACAGTTTGAGAGCCATTGCAGGCTCAGGGCCCCCTCTGCCAGGACCAAAAGTCACTGAGCAAATAAAAGGGAGAATCCTTTACAAATGGCTGTCTACAGAGGAAGTTTACACGGAATTGCACAGAAAGCGCAGGTATATTTAAATTTACAAAAAAAAAAAAAGGATAAAAAAATAAGAGAACAAGAAAGAATATCTAGGGGTCCTTCCAAAAGTTTTCAGCATACACTGGCACATCCAGCTTCGAGGAGGACTGCACGGCGGCATAGTCTTCGATGGAGAACTCATTCACATAAACGGCGCCCAGATGGGTGTCCGCCTTCGAGTCCTGGCGCCGTTGGCTCTTTATCCCGATGTCCTGCACCCTCACCGGCCCGTCGAACTTGGCCAGGTAGTAGCGCACCTGCCAGCCGCCGCCCACGGCCCTGGGATTCTGTGGCAGTTGCAGGTGCTGCTTCAGCGGCAGTCGCTCCTCCAGGGGACAGAGGTAGCAGCGTCGCGAAGTCACCACCGGACCGCCGGGATAGTCGCCGCAGAATACGTCCAGGAACTGGTCGTCCTGGCTGTTCCACTGCAGCGGAGTCACCCGCGCCACGACATCCACATCCGCCTCCCCGCCCTGGTTCTTAAAGGCGTAGGCCAGGAGCAGCACGCCCCGGACGAGTTCAAAGTCCGTGACGAACAGCCGGAAGGCCCGCTCGTAGTTGATCACGGTCAGGCAGCTGCCGCCGGAGTAGGCCGTTGCGAAGTTGTGGACCGCGTTCCGGTCTAGCGGCACCGACGGCTGCAGGGACTGGCGGCTGAGGTTGAAGAAGGCGCTGCTCCGGGCCGCCTGGACGCCGCGCTCGAAGGTGGCCTTGCCGGAGCCCACACAGAAGTCCGTGTAGAAGGGCAGCGACCGGTACGAGTGGGTGGCCAGTGTGGGCCAGATCCTCGCCCACCACGCCTCGTTCCTCGCCAGGAAGGCGTCGTTCACCTGGTCGTCGCCCTGGGCGCTCTTGATGTTGTAGCCGAAGCGGTTCAGAGTCTCGAAGGACCAGGCCGGCGCAAAGATTCCCGCCGAGAAGCCGCTCTCGGCAATGAGCCTCATGCTCTCCAGGGTCTGGAATCCGCCCTTGCGACTCCTCCCGAACACGTCCAGTCCCATGAAGATGCGCTTCAGCGACGCCTTCTCCCGCTCCGCCTGCTGGGCACTCCGCCGCAGATGGCCCTCGTCCCAGGCGTAGTTGATCAGCGTGGCATGGCTGCGCCGGAAGAACTCCGCGTTCCGGGCATTCAGTTCGTTCTGCCACCGCAGTTTTCCGTCCTCCAAGACACTGTCGTACCAGAAGACACGTCCATGCGGCACTCGGGACTCCGTGGCGTCGGTCAGTTGCCGCAGAAAGTAACTGGGGGGGATGGGGGGCGAAAAGTAAAAGGATAAAACTTGGAGCTCTCTCATGTCCTTGCTTGGATGATACCCACTACAGATTCGCCATGTTGGTCGCTGGGACCTCCACCTCCACGTTCACCAGCCAGCCCTCGAAGCCAAAGTGCCGGCACAGCCGCGTCAGAGCCTCCACCGTACGGTCCGTACTGGTGCGGGTGGCCAGGACCTCGTCCAGTCGGCCGGCGGCCTCCACAATGAACGTGCCCAGGACCGGAACGCCGTGGCGGTGGCCGGCGTTTATCCATCCGCAGGGCGGAATGGTCACGTACTCGTGGCTGAAGTAACAGAAGTAGTCCACCGCCGACCAGTGCAGGAAGCGGTAGTCGTCGAACTTCTCGGAGCTGTGGAAGTGTCTGTGGGAATTCGTTTAATTAGTTTTTAAGTCTCTCCGGAATGCTTCTAACTTGCCGATCCTCCAGGTAGTTGCCCATCATGTCGTGGCAGACGAGCAGCTCCCTGCGGTTCTCCTCGCTGACCCTCCGGCGGTGGCTGCCCACAAAGTCCACCTGGCGATCGAGGTAGACCGCCTCGGAGCGGACGGATGCGTCCAGGGGCTGGACGTAGTGCCGCCAGTCGATGTCCCGGCTCCGCACCTGGAACTCCCACAGCTGGCGGTTGTCCTTGATGGGCTCCGCTTCCAGTTGGGCTGCGAGGGAGGGAGTAATGTAGAATCGCCGTAGGCCATGCATTTTTTTACTTGCGAGTCGAGGCGGATGTGGACTGGTCGCAATGAGCGGCGCGGAGGAAGTGCAGAGAACTTATCACAGAGCCAGCTAATCGGGCAGAAATCCCACCAGAGGCGGCGCAAAATGCAAAATGCATTCAACAAAGAATAATTCTTACAACTAAAGTATGAAAAGTCAGAAAAATCATGAGAATGATAGCTTTTTATGTCAGAGTACTTTGATTCTAGTCTATGACTATTCTATTACTATTACTATTTGAACCAGATAACCCCCTTTTCCCGCAGTGTAGGCAAAACATCAAGTGCAGTCAATTGCCACTCGTGTTTATCTGCAACCAGATTTCAGCCTTTCCGCTCCTTTTTCCGCTCAACTAAGCAGAATTTTTCCAATTCCCATCCACCCACAGCTGCGATTAAGGTCTGTCGGGATGAGGCATCTATCAGGACATCCCTTCCTCCCACCATCATCTCCACTCTTTTTGTGTTTCATAGTTTTTTTTGGGTTTATTTTGCCGCAATACTCGATTTTACATTAACTTGCACCTGGTGTCATACAAGATCTCGTATGTGCGGCGTCTTCAAGGGGTTTGGTTGGTCGGGAGTCCTTGGCCCAGGACCTCGTTTTCATTGCTGACCATTCCAGTTTGATCCGTCCATGTGTTCCAGTAGTTTTCGACTCTGTGATACCGTTTTCTAAATATAAGTTTGCTTAAAGTATTACTTTTCACTTCAAACCCTTTACTTACAGCTTCTCAACAAGGTGGTGTGGTGGTGCTGGAGGTGGTGGGTGCTGGTGGGTGCTCTGCTGTGTGCTGTGTTTTGCGCTTTCTAGTAGTACTTTAGATCATTTTCGTCCTCTAGTGTTTATATTCTTTATTCTGTAGTCTTTTTTTGTTGGTTTTCTAAATATATTGTACGACCAGTGGGGTTGGTAGTCTGCTTGGGAATGAGGTTCCTATCCTAGGATTCTGCCTTAGGTGGCCCGGCAGTTTGAAGTTTCCCATTTCACAGCCTACTTGCCGAGGCCTCCACAGCCTACTTGACTGAAAGTTAAAGTTTCTTAACAAAATAGTGCCATTTTCCAGCTTAGTCTTGGCCTTGCAGGACACTAACAACCTCCATTATCTGAAAGTTAATCAAAGTGGCCTTTCGCAACTGCAACCTCCTCTTAATTCCCGCTTAAATAATGACTGGGCCCTTAATTTTCATTACCCATCCGGGCGGTGCAAGGCCTCCCTCCTCTCTCCACCCACAGGGAAATGGGGAAACAAACGATTCAGTTCATCAGACTTGCAACTTGTTCGCCAATTCGAGAACGTGTTTTCAGCACTGAGGAGGAGGTCCTACAGGAGAGGCAGTTGTGGAGCGTTGAAGGAAAACCCCAAACTGTGGACATTCAGATAGCTGTTGCAGTTCTCCATTGCCACTGCAGTTGGTAGTCCTGCAGCAGCAATAGAAAATGGACACACGTTTCCTGTTGCGGCTTCAGTTCCACCTAAAAAAAGAAGTCCTGCCACGAGGGCAGAATCAAGGACCTCCCCAGAAGACAAACAAAAAATACTTGAAACCAACTCACACATTTAAAATCTTAACTAATAATGCAAGTTAAATATTTTATTTTATAAAATACTTTCTATTTATTCAGAACACTCTCACTTTCCAACTATTTTTCAAGTGTTTTTTGGCCAAAAAGTTTCTGCAACTGTTGAACAAACAGTTGGGGGTACACAAGGGGGCGTGGCCTTTCATGCAATTTACAACTGGGCGTGGCTTTAATCTATCACGCCTGCCAGCATCTAGGATATAGATTCCGGCCAGGAACCGGCCAGTGCATACGAATGAGCCAAGTCCTGCGGTTAGGCATTGTCAGTCGACTTCCGAGCCAGCGCCTCTATCCTCGTCCATGGACGTGGACGTGGACTTTGGGGAGGGGGGTTAGCCTTTAAACGGTTCTTGATGGACACTTTTCGCTTTCCAAAGTTGAACCAAAAAGGCATTTATACTTATCAGAGAAAGGGGTTTACAAAGGGGGGTGTTGCAAAGAGAAATTGAATTGAATTTTATTTTTTTCGAATATGAATGGGTATGGAGAATCTTATATGGAGAATAAGAGTTATAGCTAGGGTTGGGGGATTATAGATACTATTATTTCAAAGTTGTTATTAAGGGGCAGGATGGTTTCCGATGTT
>JAJJHT010004648.1:2311235-2323286 GCA_021223865.1 Drosophila pandora | reverse complement strand
AAAAAAAAAAAAAAAACAGATTTTTGCGATTTTTTTTTAATTTCTGAGTGAATATAATTATTCAATTTTTTTCCACGATAAATGGCTATATTTGGAGAGTATCTAGGAATTTTTATTTTTGAGAAATAATTATTATTTATCCCGTGACTGGGGGTCGGCCGGAGCCGCTTCAAAAAATTGTTATCTTCATTGCGTAAAGTCTGGCCTTACAGTGTTATCGGAAATAAAAAAAAATTAAATTGATTTATTCAAAATATTAGTTTCTTGTGCGGATGAACGAAACCATTTTGAAAAATATGCAATTTTGAATTTTTGGAGCGGTTGTAAAGTCGGAGGTACCATTTTTACACAAAAATCAGCCCATTATTACCCGTAAAAATAGTAAAAAAATTATTTTTTTAAAGCGTTTGTTCATCCGCAAGATTAGTCAGATTGACATGAAACTTTCACAGGATACTCCTGAGATAATGTTAATTATATAAAAAAATTTTGAAAAATCAGAATTAATGGGAGATCTTAAAATTAAATATTTAATGTATAAATATATATGAAGATTAACCTTTTTTTAAAATAAAAAATTAATAATAGAATATAGTTGAAGCCCTTATCATAACTTTCTCTTTGAGAACACAACAAACATAACTGTAACTTCACAGTTACTGATAAGAAACGAACAGAACACGAGAGAAGAGAGCGTGACTAATATTTATGATTTAAATTTGAAAAAAAGAAACACTCACGGCATCCACAGGTGCTGGCGTCACTGCACTTCTCATGCTCCCCGTGCTCCAAGCCACAGGCTTTCCCATCCTGCCCCTTGGGACTCATCTCCTTAGCCGGCTTTTCTTCCTCTTCTAGAGGCTTTTCATCAAGTTTTCTTTTCTTAACCGGAGTTTCTGGCTCTTCAGCCTTGTCTTCGATATTTTTGACCAGCTCCTCATTCTCTTGACCAGTTATCGCCACCTTCTCCATATTGCACTTGCTTTAATTTTACTAACTTAACCAAAATAAACACAATTTAAACTTAATCAAAAGTGCCGAAAGAGCTAATGTTTACACTCCAAAACAAGTTATCGATAAGTGTTGGTAAGCTTTCTTGCTGGCAGTGTTGAAAAATAAACAAAAGCCCGCCAATAGCTTTAAGTTTAAATTTGAAATGAATAAACCTTAACTAATTGCTTATATTTTTCACATTTTTAGCTCCTGCTTTTTTGTTTTTGGAAGTCAAGGTTTGGCCACGGATGCGGAATGCGGCCAAGCTATAAATTGTAATTAAACAAGGCCAACTAGAGACAGCGAAGCGAAACTTTTTTGGCCAACGAGCCAAAAACACGACGATTTCTTTTATTTATTGGTAGTGCAGGGTTGTTTGCTCTTCATTGAAACAACAAAATGCCAGCAGGACGAGTGGCTGGCAAAGCCGGCTACTCAAATCACTATTACAATGGTAAAAATAACATTTAAATGGAGGAATAAAAGGTGCCACAGCACCAGCACATGAAGCGGAGCCTGTTGCATCCTTTCCAGTTCAAGTCCTTACATTTATTAATATATCCTTTTTTTGAAGGCCGCTCCTATGTGGGCATCAACGAGGAGATCATGTGGGTGAGCATCGGGATGGGCGTGACCATCGCCCTCCTGATCACGATCGCCCTGTGCTACATAGCCCGGGAGAAGTGCCAGAAGCGGCAGAGGGAGTACTACGTGACGGCATAGTTGTTGTATGCGGCCTGCCACACGACGGGGGAGGAGGCAGGGGCATGGGCAGGAGCAACGGAAGTCCTGCAGGATAATCTGCTGGACCAGTTAAAGGCGGAGCCCACGGAATCGCACTGCAGCCTGGACATGGAATGGAAATCTGGAGAAGGAGATGGAGATGGAGGAGGACAAGGATCCGAATCACTAGAGGAAGGAGCAGCCGAAGGGGCGGGACTAGAGGCCGGAGAAGAGGGTCCTTGTGAGGAAGGAGGAGGAGAAGGACAAGTCACAGTCATGCAGTGGACTGTGGTTGACATTTGCGGTGCCCGCAGCTGGGGCTGACACTTTTCAACTTCCACCACATGAACCACCCAGGAACCACCCACTCTACACCCACGAAACAAAAGCCAATGAAACCCACTAAACTATTTCGCTGCTCAAAGCATTTCAAAGCGAATCAGTAGATTTTTTTTTTGTTTTTTTTTCGTGTAAGCACATTTAATATATAATATAGAATGTTACTTTAAACAACCAACATGTTATGGAATTTGCCAAAATATATGAATATACAATATTAAATACCACAAATAAAGAGTTTTATTGCATTGAGAGGCAAATTGCACATTGCATAAATGGAACATGAACATTTTTAAATAAAAAGCCAAGAATCAAGCATAAGTTCAATGACATTGAAAAAAGAACAGCCATTTCGTATACCAATGGGAATCACTGAATGATATAATAGTTCCCCCAACTTTTAATTCTCCAAAAAGGGCTCAGAAAATAAATATACGAACAGTTAATGATATTCCGCATGAGGATATGGTCTTTATAAAGAGATGGATGGATATTATCAACTTCCAAAAGGATCCTACATCTCAGATTTATCAATTTTAAAAGGAAACCATTCGGTTTATACCACCATAATGTATGGAAAATTTGCTGAAAATATTGTGACAGAGAATAATAGAGAATAGTTCTCTGCGTGTTTTAAGATATTCCGCTGCCAGATCTGATAATTATTAGAAAAGTTATATCATTCGTTGTGGCCAGAAAGCCCCCAACATCCCCGATTTCTCAATCTCAAAAGGGGTCCCTTCGGAAAATACCTTCAAAATGTATCGAAATTTTGGTGGAATGATAGTCATGAAGTATAGTGTTCCGGTTGTTTTTAAGGGGGTAATCCCTAGTGAAATTTATAAAATTTTTTTGAAATTTATTGGGCATATTCAGCATAGGTGTGGCTATAGCCAGTAGAAAATCAGACGATACAAGTCACGTCGTTTTTTTTATACACAAAAAAATAGAGAAAAAGACGTGTTTTTTGAGAAACATAAGTTAAAAGTCGTGAAAGAAAATTATTTTTAAAAATTTTTACTACGGGTTATTGGTTTCAGATTACCCAGTTTTCCGGAATCGTGATAGCCAGCGGAGAATTTTTTTGATACTGTACTTCATCGCGCTAAAACTTCATAAATTTTTTTTTTTTTCTCTCAAAGAAATTTGTGAAAATTCATAAATACATACTAAATATACGATAAAAAATACAAAAGCTCTATCTTTGCGCTCTATCTATCTATCAAAGCGCGTTTCAAAGTATGGCGCATGATATGATATTTTTTTTACGATTTTTAGCCATTTAGAAACTGTTTAGTTTGAAAGTAGCGATAAATTTAAATAATAACAAAATAAATTACAATTTATAACACATATAAGAAGAAAGATAAAACCATCAATATAAGGGTAATTATTAGAACAAAACTCTAAATACATTTTATTTAAAATAAAACCGTACAAAGTTTCCTTAACTATCTCTTTTTTTTCTTTATGTGGCAGCTCTGATTGGCAGCATTAATGGGTATTCCTTTGGAGGTATATGACGGAAGTCCCTGAAATATATTAGTCCCTTTGGCCGAAAATAAAGACTTATAATTTATTCACTTAATGTAATTCTAAATTATACCATAAGAAGGCTAGAAATATTTTTAATTTAATTTGTGAGTCATTTGTCAACACAGATGGGCAGCACTTATTTGCACATTTGGCAACAGCTGTTTTCCTGTGACTGGCAAATCGTAAAGAAGAAGAGAGCGCGCACGTTTTATTTTATTTACAAAATTCCTTTGCCTTATTTTTGAATCAAATGTACCAAAATGGTGGATAATATAACGTTAAACATAAATACAAAGCCTGCTGCTAAGAAAAAACAGCAGGTAAGTTGGTCCAGTGCCTTGGAAATCATAGATTTCATACAAAGTTTTGTATTTTTTAGAATGGACCTCCGATCCAAAAACGTGCTGCAGCTTCGGAGGTATTTGACTTCCAGTTCAACGTGGACAAGCCCAAAGTCAAGGCGATTGTTTTGAGACGAAAGGTCACTAGGCCCGCCGCCACTACTCCCTCAGTTCGGCCACCTGTCACTCCTTCGCCAGCTCCTGCCGCTGCACCAACTTTTAGCGCCAAAAAATCCGCTGGAGTTTCCACTGGAGCTTCAACCTCCGGAGATGATTTCATGCTGAATGTGACCAACCAGCCGGTGGCCAAGTCGGCGGCTGCCAAGCCCAAGCCCAAGGTCACCAGGGCCGAGCGATTGGGCCGCAAACAGAAGAACCAGAGCCGAGTTGTGACCAAGCTCAGCGACGAGCAGCTTTCCAAGGCACTGAAGAACCACCGGCGGGCTGTGAACCCCAATCAGATGCCTCGCGCTGGAGACATTTTTAAGCAACAGATGGAGGAGGAGCGGCGGCGTGAGAAGGGAGAGCCGGAGACGACAGAGAAGGATGCGGACGAAGCGAAGGAAACCAAACGAAAACCCAACAAAGAACCTTCTAATGACGAAGAATCCCACTCGGAAGCCGAGGAGCAAGCTCCCAAGCCCACACTCCCCAAGCAGGACAACAAAAAATCTGAAATCAATCGTTTTCGAACGAAAAAGATCGGTCTGTTCGACCAAAGCGATGTGGAGGCACTGAAGCAACTGGGCCAACGCGCCGTGAAGCCCGTCAAGGAGACCATATTCACGGGCGCCAAGATCGCCTCTCTGGGCCTGCACGCCCATGCCGTGAAGAACCTGGAGGACCTGCTAAGCATCCGGGAGCTGACGACAGTCCAGCAGAAGGCCATTCCGCCCATACTGGAACGCAAGGACGTCCTGGTGCGCTCCCAGACGGGCTCCGGCAAGACTCTGGCGTATGCCCTCCCGCTGGTGGAGATCCTACAGAAGCAGCAGCCCCGCATCCAGCGCAAGGACGGCGTCCTGGCCCTGGTCATTGTCCCCACCCGCGAGCTGGTGATGCAGACCTACGAGCTGCTCCAGAAGCTGGTGAAGCCCTACACCTGGATCGTGCCGGGCTCCCTGCTTGGCGGCGAGAGCCGGAAAAGCGAAAAGGCCAGGCTGCGGAAGGGCATCAACATACTGGTGGGGACTCCGGGCCGCCTGGTGGACCACCTGCTGCACACGGCCTCCTTCAAGCTCACCCGACTGCAGTTCCTGGTCCTGGACGAGGCCGACCGGCTGCTGGAGCTCGGCTACGAGCGGGATGTGAAGCAACTGGTGGAAGCCATCGACAAGCAGCGCAGCGAGGCGGAGCAGAAGGACCTGCCGCAGCTCCAGAGGCTGCTGCTGAGCGCCACTCTGACCTCGCAGGTCCAGCAGCTGGCCGGGCTGACCCTGAAGGATCCCCTCTACATCGACAACAGCGACGAGGCGGCCAGCCTGGCCCTGAAGTCCAAGGACGGCTACCAGAAGGAGAGCATCGAGGCTCAGCTGGGCGTGGAGGAGGACGGCCTGGGCGAGTACCAGGAGGACGTGACCGGCGTGCTCAGCATCCCAGAGAATCTGCAGCTCAGCTATGTGGTGGTGCCGCCCAAGCTGCGTCTGGTGGCTCTCTCCTCGCTCCTGGCCAAGGAGGTGGAGGCCAACCCCAAGCAGTTCAAGGCCATTGTGTTCATGAGCACCACCGAGATGGTCAACTTCCACCATGACATGCTCAACGAAGCCCTGACCCGCCGAGTCCTGGACGAAGAGGACGAGAAGGACGACGAGGAGGAGGACGACGGAGAGGAGCCTCTTCTGCCTGGCCTGCGTTTCTTCAAGTGAGTTTCCCTTGCATTCTCCTAGAATCCAGTTGGTAACCTCTTCTTGCAGACTCCACGGCTCCATGACCCAGACGGAGCGCCAGGGCGTCTTCCGGGGATTCCGCGACTGTGCCAGCTGCGTCCTCCTGGCCACCGACGTGGTGGGCCGCGGCATCGACGTGCCGGACGTGAAGCTGGTGGTGCAGTACACCCCGCCCCAGACCACCGCCGACTTCGTCCACCGGGTGGGACGCACTGCCCGGGCGGGCCGGAAGGGCAGGGCCGTGCTCTTCCTGGCGCCCAGCGAGTCACAGTTCGTCCGGCACCTGGAGAAGAAACGGATCCGCATCCAGCAGGGCGACATGTACGCCTACCTGCAGGCCCTGCTGCCCAAGGACGAGGAGGCGAAGACCGTCCAGGAGGCGGCCTCGAATCTGCAGCACAAGTTCCAGTCGCTCCTCGAGGACGATCGGGAGCTGCACGACAAGTCCTGCAAGGGTGAGTACGGGATGGCCAGTTCCCATGGCACTTACTTTTCCAATTGCCCCAACTCCTCCTCGTCCATCGCAAACTAGCAATTTAATCCTTTCACCAAAAGGACATTAACTTTGTAATTACACTTTTTCCCCCTTTTTTTTCTGTTTTTTGCTCCACCCGCCGGGTAAGGGCTACAAACAGAAAACAAAATACAAAAAACACACTGACAGAGAGACACAAACACTCGGCTATTTTTCCAATTATAAGTTGGAAAGCTCGCGCCACGCCCCCATCCTTTTGACCGCCTCCCGCGACCACCCTTGCCGGCCGGCGCGTTAAAAACACAAAAATTATTTCATATTTGAAGTTAATTTCGATTGCGTGTCAAATGAATCCTTGGCCGCCGGGCCGCAGGATCTGCCAGAGTCCTGGCCGGCGCCCTGATCCTTTTTCTGTCCGTTTTTCCTTTAACATTTTGTGTGTTTTGCAAAGCTACCTCTGGAAAATGGGCGGACGAAGGAGTAGATTAGTGAAGGGATTTTTAAGGATAATAAAGGATAATAGCTATATGCTATAGACTTGCGATTAGGATCATCTAGGACATGTATTCCTAAGACACTATTGAGTTGGCGAGTAGAACCTATAACTTACAGGATATCCCTGCCCTCCTTATGCACAATCGCCAGGACTGCCCACCCCAGGATCCTTTTTCCTTTAGAATCCCACCCAATCAATGTTAATGTCCTGTTGAAAGTGTAATTGCAGCGTTGGAAAAAAGTTAATTAGATGTTACCAAGGGGAGTTCTTCTCTAAAGGACACAGGGGGGCAGGGTGGAGGGAAAAGGACCAGACAGTGTTTTCCGCCTTTTTTTGTATTTTTGTTGGTCCTGTCTGAGCAGGACGATGGAAGCTCAAGATGATTCCAATCGAAGAGAGGCTCCAAAAGTGAATCATAAATGGGGAAAAGCGCCCGAAAAATGAAACAAACAGGGGGAGGAGGAAGTCCTCCGACTCCCGGTCGAAACAGGAAGCGGAAACGGAAACGGAGAGGAATATTCAAAACAATGGGGGGAAAAAAGAGAAATAAATATGACGAAGGAGCATAAATGGGGGAATGGGGAATGGAAACGGAGTCGTAGTCGGTCAAAATGGCAACTCAAATTGCACTTAAGCGCCGAGTCAAGCGTCAAGCCGGAAGTGAGACTCCGGAGACGGAGACAGAGACAGAGACAGGGATGAAGAGAGAGAGAGAGAGAGAGGGGTAGTGGGTGGAGCTGACGAAGGTGGGAGGATGCAGTTGCTCTGCTGCGTCCAATCAAAAAGCCATTAAAAAGTATTACGCTTGAACAAAACTGTACAAAGGAGCTAGACTCGGAGTCGGAGTTGGAGTTGGAGATGGAGCTGGAAAGCTAGAAAGGACTTGAGAGACAAAAACAAAAAAGGATACCCAGGGGAATGTCCTGGGAACATCTTCAACTTGTTCCAGAGCCAGTGCATCGGTAATTGAAACAATTTTCAAGTTGAAATTCACTTTTTGTCTGCCAGTCCTGCCAGTCCTGACTAGTTTCCTCCTCCATCCGTGTGCTACAGTGCGTTTCAGAGCCGTAAGGACGAAGGGCGCCATCAGTCTATCCTCTCTGTCCATTAATGAGCTTGTCTCCAGCCATGTCCCAAAAAAAAAAAGGAAAAACAGATGTTTCTCTCGTCCAATCGGTAATCCTGTAATCCTGCATAGAATCACTTTGACTTGAGGCACTTTTCACATATTTAATGGCATATTTTAGCCGGCTTAGGACCATTGTTGGCCGGCGGCAGTCCTCCCCCGATTAGCCGCAGTGGGTATCGAATGAGGAAACCCTTCGGACTAACCACAAGCCCGGATCCAGAGGGGGGTGGGAAACCAAAACCAAAACCAAAACCAAAACCCACAACCCAAACCCAAAACCAAAATGAAACTGAAACTGAGACAAAAGGGAAAAACAATCACAACAATTTGCCACGCCTACACACGCCGCTCTAACCGCACAAGGACACGCGCCTGCCAGTCCATGCCACCACCCACATCATAAGCCTCCTCCTCCCCCTCCCCCCAACCCCTGTCGCAAGTAGAGACAATGGGGCGGCAGGGCAAGTGGCATAAAAAGCCATTTTGTGAGGTTTCTGCCAAAAGGACTACTCCCCATCCCCATTCCCATCCCTGGAATGACATTTATTTTATTCGCCACTTCCGGCTGGCAGACGTCTCTAAACATCCGCTCCCGTCATACTTTTGTTTGGCTAATGTCTGCCACTTGGCTGTAATCGCATTTGCGGCAATTAAGCCGCAAGACCCAAAGGATACGGCTCCCCCAGATCCACATCCTCAGAACCGGAGTTGACTTTGAGACTTTCCAGTGCCCAGGCGCCCGACTCTGGCCGTTAATTGCCGGGGTAGGAACGTCTTTGCATAGTAGATCTCTGTCGCTGTTTCTCTCGGGGATGTGGCCGTCAATTAGGAGGTCCTGCCAAAGGAAATGCCGCTAGTTTTTCAAGCCAAATGCCATCAAGTTGTGAAATAAAAAAGGATATAGGTGGGCTGCGTTCCAAATTACCCTTTGAGAACACCGTTCTATAGTTTCCGATTGAAGATAAAATCGTGAAAGTCCTGCGGTTGAAATGCCAAACCTGTTTGAGATACAGTTCCAATGGCATCTGTCGGATTTGCCGAGGATGCTCGGATATTCGGATACATTGCATTTTTCAACTTGAACTTCAGATCAAATTTACATACGCGGAGATCGTCCTTCGTCCCTGCTCCGGGGGCTGTCTCTTTTTATATTATATATTTTTTGTGTCTACTGCCGGGTGGGAGATGCTTATCACGGGGGGTGGAGACCAGACCAGACCAGGCCAGACCATCGAGGGGTTACAATTGCGGTCTTTGTTGCCACTTGGAGTGGCAGGCACGTTGGTAACTTGATATCATTGTTGTATAATTTGGAATTGCCTGGCATAAGTGCTGCGTAATTAGCAAGGACATGCCCACAATACACCACACAATACACACACACAAACAATAGACCGCAGAGACGTGGTCCTGAAATCCTTTGCTGGCACTGCTCATTTGTCATTTTAACAAATTTATTTTGTAATGAATGCCGCACACAACACTCACATGCCGCAGCAGCACTTAAGCCAAGACATCAATTAATTCTAAAAGCATTAACATTAGCATTCCCCTCCCCTCCCTCCCTCTCTCTTTTTTCTACAGCCTTTGTGTCCTGGATGAAGTTCTACTCGACGTTTCCCAAGGAACTGAAGCCCATCTTCAACGTCCGCATCGCCCACATGGGCCACTTCGCCAAGAGCTTCGCCCTCAAGGAGGCGCCCACCAAGTTCGCCGCCAAGCACGCCGCCCCCAAGGCGGCCCCGCCCACCAATCGACTGACCTACACAGAGCGGTAAGTCCAAGGGATCACTGAGAGTCTCCCATTAAAATATATATCTCTTTTCAGGGATCCTGAGAAGATCCAGGCCCAGAAGAAGGCCAAGCGGCGCATGTTCACGACGACGGTCAGCGGGGAGGTGCGGCAGTTGCAGCACCGGGAAGGACCTGCTCCGGAGGGCAGGAAGCCCGGAGGTGGACCTGGAGCTCCTGTCGGTGGCGGTGGAGGTCCTGTGGGCCGGAGCAGCTTCATGAAGAGCCTGAGCAAGTCGCGAGCCCTCAACATGTCCGAGTTCGACAGCGGCCTGCCGGCGGCGGGTCCTGCCAAGCGACGGAAGCAGGCGTAGGACTTGGGCTTAGACCTAAGGATGCAGGAGGAGGGGAGGGGAGTGCAAGGAGGACCAGGAGACCAGGACTGCTCCCCGGATGGCAATGCTCCGGGCATTTTGCGGCGTTTTATGCGCGCCATTTTGCCCGGCCAGTTGGCAGCTGCCAGCTCAAGCGTTTAATCGAAAAGAAAATTGCTCCTTCGGCGGCATCGGCAGGACGCATATATCCTTGTATATATCTATATATATATCAAATATATCTATATCTATATGTATAAATGACTGTCGCCAAGGAGATGGCCGAGATGCGCTCATAAAAGTTTCATTTTTCTCAACTTTTAAGCCCGGACGTCCTGCGGGAAAAGTTGCCTGAGAAGCTGCCTGACAGCATATTTTAAGATCCTTTTTCCTTATTTTTTTTTTTGATATTTTTTTTGTATTTTTTGTTTGATTACCCGCCGTAATATGGTGATGCTTTTTTCCTTCTTTTCGTGGATAAATATTAGAAATCCATTTTCCGCTCTCTGCAGATTCATTCAGTTTTGAAAATGTCAAGGGGTCAGGGGTTACAAGGGGCGTAGTGGGGTGGGAGTGGGAGTGGGAGTGGCACGTGTTGCCCGATGGAGCTGCCTCGCTTTTTGCCTTTTAATTCAACTGAAGCGCATAATTTGTTGGACAAGGCATAAATAAATATCAAATATATATATAACCGATTTGTTTTCCATTTCGACGGCTTTCATGCTTCTATTTGGCCAAGGACACGTGGCCAGGACTCGGACATGGCCCGAACCGGCGGGGTGGGGGGTGGTAGTATTATAGCCCTTAATTGCAGCCCTACAAACGGGAATGAAGTGGCCCTAATTAGACGGGCCCAGCGATTGATTTTTAATTAGGCCACTCGACCACGCCCCCTGGCACGCCTGCTCCTTGCTAGCCCATGTCCTCCCCACTCCCCACTCCTCCATAGTTGTCCTGTCACTCAAAGTCAAAGGCAATCAGGCATGAACTGGACCTGGAATCGAAGGATAAGTCGATTCCTAATTACGTGCGAGTGTCAACATATGAAATAATATTTTGGTATAAATGCGTCCATTAAAGGGAAACCCCCCTCAAATAGTCCTTTTTTGTGGGGTTTGGGGTGGACCCTGCGCTGTCGGCAGGACTTCCAGGAACCACTGACAGCCTAACAGGATATTTGACGTGCTAGTGGCCTCCTTACAAACCTAACGAGTTGGGTAATTAAAAAACATTTTAGTTAGTTGTTACTAACTAGCTTAGTACTATGACTTAATGGGATGAAATATAAGTGCTTTTGAGTTGGAAAATAAAAGTTATCGATTATTTTTAATTTTTTACTAATATGTAGAAATTATTTGGACATTTCTTTTGTAAGTTTTGGACGTTTTAGGGTTTTGAATATATTTTAAACATTTTAAAAACTTAAAAACATTTTATTTACATACTACTAACTAACTTATAAATATGAGATATAAGTGTTCTTGAGTTGAAAAATAAAAGTTATCTATAATTTTGAATTTTTTTTAGTAATATGTAGTACTTTTCTTAGATTTCTCTTCAGTTAGTTTTGGATATTTTAAACACTTTAAACTATTTTTTGTTATTACTATCTAACTTATTGGTATGAAATATAAGTATTTTAAGTCAGTTTGAAAAATAAAAGTTATCGACTATTTTGAATATTTTGTACTTGTCTTGGCCTTTTCTTTAGTTAGTTTTGAACGTTTTAAGATTTAGAAACTATTTTAAACCTTTTAAAAACATTTTATTCAGCCTTTAGAGTTGAATTAAGTAAATATTTTATGGAGGGTTTTTTTGAAAAACAAAATTGTTCATCAATTTGAATAAGTTTTCCAGTTATTTATAGTATTTTTTTGAGTTTTCTATTGTTATTTCTGACTTGTTATTGATAATATAATACTGATAATGACTTGTTATAACTTTAATAACATACTTAACATAATAAAATGCTTTAAAAAAATTTTTATTAATCTTTTTTTTAATTGAATAAAATAAATATTTCATCTA
>JAJJHT010004648.1:2260440-2273472 GCA_021223865.1 Drosophila pandora | reverse complement strand
GTTAATCTTAACCCTTAACTAGTGAACTATTAACTATCCAATAACTAGAAATAATTAATATGTATTTTAACCCTTAAATCGTAATAATTTTTATTTAAAACTCAAGTCTTAACCCCCTTGAAGTCCACCTTTTGTGGAAATATTCGTTTAGGCCAAAATAATTTTTTTTTGTTTTTTAAGAAAGAGTTAAGAGTCAAGAGTTTGTGGCCAGAAGAGACCTGCTGCTTTAAGCCACAAAAACATAGAAATCACGTTCCGGCCATCAACGTTGCAAATGCAACAATTTTGTGTCGAATTTGGAGTCGCATTGTATTGATTATCGGTTGTAATGTTGCCTCCAAATTAAATGCCTTCGCCGATCAATCAAACAATCAAACTGCAACTGGCCATCAATCATCAATCAACAATCAGAAATAAAGTGAAATTTTCAAAACTCAAAAAAAAAATACTATAGACGATAGGATGGAGTTTGGTCTCGAACAGAGAGGACTGTAATTTCCAGCCATTTTATGAGAAGACTTAGCGAAAAATAAATTGGCCGGACATGTTTCGGGGCTGCTGCGATTATTTTCGATACGATAAGGAATTTATTCGACAAATTAAATGGCCCAAATTGATGGGGGTATTGCCAATTGGCAATTGCCAATCGGTATCGGAATTATATAGTCTCTATAGTCCCCCCTACCAGCCACTTCTCGGGCCTCTGACATCGTTTCCACAGATCGCACTGCTCTTGCCCCACAACTCTGTCTCTCTCTCTCTCTCTAGGCCTAATCGCGGCCAGATCTGCTCTGATAAAAATTAATTATGAATGGGAGTTGGAGTTGGGAGTTGGAGTTGGGAGTTGGAGTTGAAATGCAACAGATCTCGCATCTCAGCTCAGCACTCTAATTGAAAATGCAAACAGCCAGAGCCAGCTATTAGAGGGGGTTTTGGGGTGTAATGGACTTGCGAGAGTACCTCTTAGGGGGGGTTCTACTAAGAGTTTTGGAGGATAGAGCTTAGAAGTCTTCCCAGTACTCTTAACCTTCTTATAGATGCTACAGGGTAGCAGATGTGGCTTATAGGTCTTATAAGAGAGAGTTTAGACCATGATGAAATTAAAAATAATACCTACTCCCATCATACTTTCACCTTATAGGTACTACAGGATATCGGTTATGGATATCAGTTACACTTGAAGTCTTTTTAGTCCTCAACCTCCTCCTTATAGCTACTATTAGGTGTCAGATTCAACTCACAAGTCTCTTAAAACAACGTTTAAACCTTCATAGACTTGTTGAAATTTTAAGTATTATCTACTTCCTTCATATTCCTACCTTATAGCTACTACAGGAGATTTATCTTATAAGATATAGCTTAAAAGCTTCTTTAGAAAGAGGCTTATACCTTACACCTTATACCTTATAGCTACTATAGGATATCAGACACAGCTTATAAACCTCTCAAGTCAGAGCTTAGACCTCTATAGCCTTGTTGAAATTTAAAATAACACATACTCCCATCATACTTTCACCTTATAGGTACTACAGAAGCTCAGTTATGACTTAAAAGCTTCTAAAAAAACTTACGCCTTAAGCCTTTTTAGTCCGATAGGTTCCACCTTATAGCTACTACAGGATATCATAAATAGTTTAACAGTTTCTTAAAGACATAGTTTATGGCTCCTTATTCCTCTTAAATGCATAATAATACCTTATCTTATATAGCTACTATAGAAGATATATCTGATAGGATATAGATTTAAAGCTTCTGTAGAAAGAGTTTATAGCCTCTTGAACCTCTTTACTTCCACCTTATATATAGAAATTCTAAGTAATACCTACTTCCATCATACTCTCTTCTTATAGCTACTACAAGATATCAGTTATCAGGCTTATAAGCTTCTTAAAGACATACTTGAAGGCTTCTTAGTCCTCTTGATTTCCACTTTATAGCTACTATAGAATATACATCAACATACAGGATACAAGTTTGTACCATCATAGTAGTACTATTAGAAATAGTAGTATCAGATATATCTGATAAGATACATCTTTCTTAGAAAGGTTTTAAGCCTGTTTAGTCCTGTTAACTTTCTCCTTATAGCTACTACTGGGTAGTTCAGAGAGAGTTTAGACCTTTATAGTCCTGTTGAAAATGTAAATAACACCCACTTCCATCATACTCCCACCTTATGGATGCTACAGGAGATACATCTGATGAGGTATAACTTAAAACCTATCTTCAAAAGGGTTTAGGCCTTCTTAGTCCTCTTAACTTTATCCATAAAGCCACTACTAGGCAGCTCAGATACAGCTTATAAGTCTCTCAAGACAGAGCTTAGACCTTCATAGTATTGTGATTCTCCTTCATAAATATTTCTCCCATAATACTCCCACCTTATAGCTATTGCAGGATATCAGATATGTCTTAAAAGCTTCCTTGGAAAGAGTTTCGGCCTCCTTGGTCCTCTTACCTCCTTCTTATAGTTACTTTTGGGTATCAGATGCAGTCTCTTAGTCTGTTAGGTCTCTTAAAACAAAGTTTTAATCTTCATAGTCTAGTAATACTCTCCCATATACATATAATACTGATCATATTACCACCCTATAGGTACTACAAAATATCAGATACAGTTTAGAAGATCATAGTCCTCCTTAGTCCTCTTAACTTCCACCTTATAGCTACTATCCTGATACTAGCTATGGCTTAAAACCTTCACTATATCACAGTTTCAACCTCCTTATTCCTCTTATAAATCCAAAGAACAGCTTGTCCATCATACCCCCACTCTATAGCCACTACTGAGTACCAAAGTAGCAAAAAAAAAAAGAAACTGGAAAATCGGGCAAGATGATGGCTCTGGCTTGAAGATGAGACTCTGGGCGGATTGTTGGGTGAAACTTTTGTGCAACAATTAGCGGCAAGAGTGCAGCGAGCGAGCAGGTTGCAAGCCGGCAACAAGAGTTAGTTAGTGGAGCAACCCGGCAGAGGAGGGCCATAATGAAGCACTTAAATGAATTTAATTGTGAGAATGGCAGAGACAATGGGCACTCTGCACCACAACACTCCACTCCACTGTACTGTACTGTTCAATAAATTAAAAAAAATAATTTTATTTAAAGAGACATAAGCCGGGGCTTAGAAAGTGCATTAATCAGGTTAATGAGACTGTACCTCCACTTGCCACAAGGGCCACTCTCTGGTGGTTACTCCCTCATGGCAGGACTCTACGAGAGTCCTTCTGAACTACCCCTTTTTTTCTCTCCAGATACAATCTGGAAGGACGATAAGATCGGAAAACGAAAGCAAATGTAAATTACCACAAAAAAGTGGGGGAGGGGAGGGGAGGGGAGGGAAGGGAGGGGTGGCTGTGTTACTTCCAGATACAAGCCAAGATAGAAGATACAAAACTGCATCCAACAGATGCCAGATCAAGACCGTCAAGACCGACGGATTTGTTCTAGTTGCAATCAACCGCGGCTGGAGGTCTTCTCGAGGGGCCATCCCGCTGCGGCATCCGCCAGATACACAGATACATAGATACTATCCAGTGCCAGAGTATCCAGTACCAGGAGTCCATCCGGAGGCACGCGTTCTCCGGCTGATTAGCGCAAAATGTTAATTTCACACTTTGATCGCATTTCCACGATCCCAGATGCGTTTTTATTTAATTTCAATTTAATTTGCGCCCCAACTCCTGACTCTCTGCCTCTGCCAGTGACTCTGCCACTGACTGTGGCATCTTGGAAAGCGTCCATCAATCAACCGGTGCGGCGGTGCTCCAAAAGATGCCCTCCACTACCCTCCAGATACTCAGTTTCGAAGCGGTTTCATTAACAGCCCAAACAGCTCGTCAAGTGGTTTTCAGATTCGGGTTCGGACTCAGGCTCATTGTTGCATTTTGTCCTACGATCTCTGGGGCGCTGCTTCAAAGGCATTCCATTCCTTAACAGTGGCTGCCTCTCCTCCTTTCCTCCTCCATCTTTTTTCTTTTGCCTTTATCTTTATCAGCATTCATCAGTCGCCAAACAAAACAAGTCAACTGGCTTCATTTGTAATGGAGCTGGAACGGGAGATGGAGCTGGAGATGGAGATGGAAATGGAAATGGAGCGGGAGATGGAGCGGGAGCTGGTCAGGAGTCGTCGATTCCGGCCGTGGTGGAGGCGGCGTGGCAGTAGTCGAGGCTCTGATTGCCTGGCATTAATCATTCCCATCCGAGGAGGGCCACTGGAGCTGTGAGTGGATCACAAAAGGTTACACTTCAAGAAATATTACACGCTTTTTTGAGGAGGGAGAGGGCTTAGGAGGCTATGGCACACCCGGTACTTGGTAGTTGTTTTCATAAAAATACTCCCTCTTGTCAACTCCTCACCCTTTAACCATTTGAAGGCTATATGATACCTGGTACTCGCTTGTAAAATCTTGTAAAAGTAAGTCTTTAATTGACTGTATCATACCCGGTTCTAAGCAGGTTAAGAGCGCGAGTAGGTTACACTTTTAAGAGCCTTTAGGACTAAGGCTTAAAGGACTATATGATACCCGGTACTCCATGTAGTCTTAACAGTCTAGAAGCTCCCAGTAAATCACACGTTTAAGAGCCTTTATTCCTGTATCTGTATGATACCCGGTACTTGGTAGTTGCTTTTAGAAAAGAGCTTTTTTCATAAAGCTTCAAGGTACTATATGATACCCTGTACAACTTGTTCATTTATTTTCAAAAAGAAATTCAAGAAAGAAATTAGTAATATGTTATATTTACAGAGATAAGATACACAGATAAGATGATAACCGATACTCTATAGTTTGTTTTATAAAAGGGCTCCGTCTATTTAACCCATTATCCGTAATACCTTTAGGGGCTATACGATACCCGGAACTTGCTAGTTTTCTAGGTAACTCTTTAATAGACTATATGATGCCCGGTCCTTAACAGTTCAAAAGCTGCGAGCCAAGAGACTTTATGATACCCGGTACTTCTAGTTTCATTGTGGAATTATGGCCAAATTTTTAATTGGTTTTAAAGACTATGATACCCTAACTCTTTTAGAGACTATAACTCTTTTAGAGACTATTCTTGAATCTTATAGAAGGTATATAATAGTTTAGTATTATAGATAGTTGTAGTATTAACATCTAAGGAGCTGCGAGTAAGTCAGAATTTAAAGAGATTTTAAGAGAAATGTATGATACCCGGTACTTGTATAGTTGATATAGTTGGTAACAGAAAGTTCTAGTTGCTGGTATAGTTATATAGTAGAGTTATAAACTGCTAGTATAGTTGGCAAAAAAAAGTATTTAAAAGACTATATAATACCCGGTACTCTTAACAGTTTATGAGCTGCGAGTATACTATAATATTTTAATATCAAAATAATATTAAAAACCTTTAAGAAACTGTATGATACCCGGCACTTGGTAGTTTCATTAACAAAACTCCCCACCTTTTTCCCTGATGTGTTCCTGAATCATTACTCTACACAACCCCTTGGCCTTTCTCTCAGTGTAGCCTTAACAGTTTAGGCCGCAAAACTGTTTCCAGCTACTTACAACACGTCTCCTCCGCGCCTCCGGTCTCCGGTCTCCGGTTAACAAATCTCATTGTTGTAATTGTTGCTGCGGCTTCCAGATCGCTGGGGCTTTGGTTTTCGGTTTAAGATTGAGTCGGTGGATGGGGGATGGGGATGGGGACTGTTCGGCTTCCATAATGATGATCCGTGGCGCAAATCGCCATCGCCATCGCCGGCCGTGTAAATCGATCGCAGCTCATTAGACACTTTAGTCATTGCCTTTTTGCGCCATTATTGGATCTGAAGCTGTAGAGCTCTGGGGCTCTGCGGTCTGGCGGGTGAATATGCGAATTTTTATGTAATCAAGCGCCTAAACACTTACTATTAACAAATTCGCAATAATTTAAAACAACTTGCGGGTAATCGGAGGAGCGTTTCGGATCGGATCGGATCGAATCGGATCGGAAGCCACAGAGTAGAGCGGCTGGGTGGGAAAGCGATCTTAAATGGCTTGGTTGGGCAAGTAGTGGGAATATCAATGGCAGATTATCGAGAAACTGTACTTATTACTCTGATAGATGGAAAGAATAGCTATTGAGAGACCACCCAGTGCCCCAACTAATTGCATTCTGATTCGAAATTGATCATAGATGTGGTGTGGCAGCTAGCAGGGTGGCTGGACTGGACTGGCCTAGACTAGTAGTTGCAACATTTTTCACTGCCACATGCTGCAAGCCAGCCACCCACAACCAGAAGTCGCCGCGAACGGTAGCCACTTTCGGCTAAAAGATTTCGATAAAGAGGCATGCCTCTTCTTCATTAATAACTCCTCCAAGGATCATTAATTTCCAAACGTTTCATTAATCGTCGGGTCTGGAAGAAGGAGTTCCAGACTAAGAAGAGTTAAGGTTAAGGCCAGTAGTCGGCTGGTTGTCGGTTGCAACAAAATGTGGCAGGAGCTAGTGGGTGAGAGACTCAATTAGTGGCAGATTCCTCCTTCATCCTGTCGATTTGCATTTCGAAACTCGACCTTTCCAAATCCAATTAGTGGTCGGCATTGCAAATTCTGATTGTATTTTGGAGCCGCATAATTGCATGATTCCTCCACTGCCACTTCCACTTCCTCCCACTACTGCCACTTAGGATGGTGGCAGGGAGAGAGAGTCCTCACTGCAGGACACATATTCCGTGGATATTCCTTTATGCAAATGTCATAGAGGGAGAGGAGTGGCAGGACCTCCACTAGGCACATTTTCGGATTCAGATTCTCGATTCTCGATTCTGGTCTCTGTAACTGGCCTGAACATGCAAACTACCAGCCGTGAAAAATCTCGTTTTCAAATATTTTACAGCCTTTTTTCCTGCCTGCCTAAACACACACACTAACACACACTCAGTGAGTGTGTGTCCTGGTGGCAGGACCTAGTCTCGCTCCTAGAGCCTGGTCACAAGCCACTAAACAGCGCCCATCCAAATTCCAATTCCTGCTGCCCCCCAGGGACCATTTGAAAATTTCGTTTAGCGTCCAAACCAGTCCAAATAAAAATACAAAAAAAAAAAAGGACATGAAAAAAGGACAGCAACGAAATCAAAGCGAAATCGAAATCGAAACAGGATAAATAAATGTGCACATTTCCGCTTGGCGCGCATATCCTGTCCAGGCTTCCTCCCAGACCCCTTATCTCTTATATATATTATTGATCTGCCGCGCATAAAAAGCCCATTTAAAATCGCCCAAAAAAAAACGAGAGAGAGAGGATAGCACCCCTTGTCCTCTATAGTCCTCTGTAGTCCTGCGAGTCCTGGCAAAAAAAAAAAAAAACAACCATCAGAATTGTGTAGAAAAATTGTCGCGCACATTTGGCGAGACTTGAAATTGTAAAATTGGCCATTTTGGCTTTCTGGCTGATGGCCCAGAAGGATAAGGGAAGGGGGAATGGGGGGGAGGATTGGGATGTCCTGTCGATTGGCTAGACTCGTCCTTCCTAACAGAGTTTGGACTGCATTGAAGCAGAACGTGGCCGCCGAGCGGCTGGAAAAAATCAGTGGCCAGTGGATGGGGAGCTGGGAGAGGCTCTTTCGGTGATACCCTGTAATCGGTTGGAGGGAAGGGGCTTTCAGGACAAGGACCAAGGATTCAAGGAGCTTAAATGATGAGTTATTCAAGAGATCATACATCTCTATTAGATTTCTCCTTAGTTTAGTCCTTAAATAGCCTCCAAAGTAGCTTCTTTTTTTGCTGCCAACTTTAATGTCCTTAGTCCTTCGACCTCTTTTGGATTTGCCTTTTTAGAGCGTTTTAGTCTCTTTTATTCCTCTCGTCGATTTCCATTAAAATTCAATTGATGTGCCACAGATACAGATCCTTTGGATGGCAGGACTGGAGGACTGGAGGGAGGAAGTGCCCAGCCAACTATTTCAAAAAGAGCGAGTGTGTGTCTCTGTTTTTTTTGCACTCACTGTGTGTGTGATTTATCGAACATTAGAGTAGAATTCAAAATAAAATTTCTGGTTAAGTGCTTGGCAAATCCGAAGGGGATCGAATTGGTGAAAAGAAGGGGGTAACTCCATCCCACAGATGGAAAAAGGGTGCTCCGGAAGTACCAAAGTCACCTCCGAAATAGAGCCATCAAAATGCGATTAAGCCTCTTCGGTGGGGGGGACTGATTATGAAGACTTCCGGTTAGGTGGCCCTTCTGGCTTTCTGGCCAAATTAAAAAACAAAAGTCGAACCTAAACGGAAGTCGCTTTCGGGCCGTGGATAATGAGTCAGTAAGTACCATAACACGATAATTTCAAAACTAATTTGCTTTCGAAATCACAAAAAAAACGGGAAGGGGAAGTGTTTGCGTTTCCAGCATCTGCATTACAATAGAGACTATAGTATAGTTGTATCTGGAGTAGTCTGGTGGAGGTAATTAAAGCAGATAAAGAGTCGCATTAAAACAATAGATACTAGATACTATATACTTGCTACTAGATACTAGTTACTAGTATGCGGAATGCATAATTTTCAGTTCGGATGAGCTTTTGTTTTGAGGCCTTACTTGACTTGACGCTTTTCACAAATTAATTGGCAAACTCACGGATACACAGATACACAGATAAACAGATACTCTACAGCTACTAGCTACAGATACAAATGTATCTTGTAATTACAGCAACAATGGGCATTTGTGAAATTGTCACTGTTTAGCATATTTGGTCACGAAAAGGGGCCTTTTTGGCTTTCAGCTCTCGACTCTCAACTTTTAACTCTCCGACTCCGACTGTTGGGTTCTTTATGAGCCATAACAATTTATGCGTTGAACCAATTCCCCAACCACTGCCGAAATATAATATTATATCTGTATCTGTATCTGTATCTGTTGGTATAATCACCCTCCCCCACATTCGGGCTGTTTGGGCCACGAATTAAATGGAAATTTCAACTGGGATTTCCGTTTCTGATCATGTCGTGTTGTGCCAGAGGCCATTGTGCGTGTTCATGATCTGCTTTTTATATAGATAGGGGGTATATCTACCTCCAACTAACTCTTGGGTATGAGGTATGGGGTTTACCCCTTCCATATTAGCACTTTTTAAGGGAAATAGATTTAATAATTTGTAGAATAGTTCATAGATTGGGCCTATACATTTTTATAAACAACTTTTTTGGTTATAAAGGTATTAAGTTTAAGGTATAAGGAATAAATTATGAGGTATTAGATATTAGGCGTTAGGTATATTCCATATTCCATATATAAAGAGGTTATATTCCCTTTCCATATTAACTTATTAAAGGCATAATTCTTGGGTTACCTTATAGATATACGTATATAAGAGAACCTATAATGAGGATCTATACCATATTATGACTAACTCTTATAGGTAAATATATTTATTAATTTTTAGAATAGTTTATAGATAGATACATTTTTACATGCATTTTTATAACAATCTAAGGTATAAAGTGCGAGGTATGAGATATAACCTTTTCATATTGACTCCTTTTAAGGGAAATAGAGGAAATAATTATTAGAGTTACCTTATACCTGTCAGGTACCTTATAAATAGTCCCTATTAGACCCTAGAAGTCTAACTCTTATGGAATAGATTTAATATTTCTGAGAGCAGCTTACAGATAGGGCGGGATATGGTATGTGGCATAAATTATAATCCATATATAATAATATTTATAGAGAGGGTGTAAGGTATAACTTTTCCATATTATTTCTTGCCATAAGATGCCATAATTCTTGGAGAACCTTATAGAGACGATCTATACCTCATTCTAACATTCTAAATTAAGAAAAACAACAATCCTTATTCTAATAGATATGGTAAATAGACTTAATAATTCCTAGAGTAGCTTATAGATAGGGCGGTACTCTAGTATGAGGGATGAGATATATCTTTTACACATTAACTCTTTTTAAGGGCAATAGTAGAAAACAATTATTAGAGTTATAACTTTGAGCTTATAGAGACCTTACACCTTGTTTTGATTAGCTATCTAAAAGAGTTAGAGTAATAGATTTAGTAGTTCTTAGGGTATAGACCTTAGAGCTAGATATAATAGGGCGGTATAAGGTATGTTGTATGAGGTATACCTACTCCCCATCAACTCCATTATAATTTTAAGGTAATTAGATAGCTATATAGGGAAGTATAAGGTATAAGATTTGAGGTAAACCCTTTCCATATTAACTCTTTGAAGGTAAATAGAGGCAATAATTCTTAGAGTATCTTAAAGAGAGGGCCTGTATCTTATTAAAACGATATCATGTGGATGAATTGGTAGAACAATTCTTAGAGTAGCTTATTAAGAGGCATAAGGTATAAGGTATGAGGTATACCCTTTCTCCATTACCTCTTTTAAGCGAAATATGTATGGCCTGTACCTTATTCCAACTAACTCTTTTAGATAAAACAATAAATTTTAGATTAAATAATATTAAGAGTAGCTTATGGGCCTTATAAGGTATGAGGTATAAAGTAGGGGTATACCTCACTTTCCATATTAACTCTTTTAAGTCAAAGGTGAGGATGCAACAGTTCTTAGAGTAGCTTGTAGAGGGAATTATGAGGTATAAGGTACAAGGTACAAGATACAGGGTATAAGACATAATGTAAGGGTATACTAGACACTCTATAAATACTCTTTAAAGGCAAATATAGACAGTAGTTCTGAGAGTATCTTATAGATAGGCCGACATGAGGTGTGAAATAAGAGGTATAAAGTATAACCTTTCCATATTAACTCTTTTTAGAGTAGTATAGTGGGCTTATACCTCTCATTATCAGTCCAACTAACTCTTGTGGATGAATATATTTAATAATCCCTTGAGAACTCCCCACTAACTCTTTCTAAACTAGTTCCTCCAAAGTAATAACCCATTTAAGAAGAAAGAATACCCAATCTTCCCTGAAAAAGTACATATTTTATGGCAGTAATGCCACCGAATCCCCCCCAGAACCACTATCTCCCCCAACAATGGCCGCCAACTCCCACAAGTGCTGACCCAATGAGTTCTCCCCCTCTCTCCCAATTAGCTCAGATACCAACCATCTCAGATACTCCCTGCTATCCGGATAATTAAATATAAAGTCATTTTGTATTTTTGAGGAAATTGGCGCTGAGATTTGTGCCAGTTTCTGGCGAACTTGCAACTGCAACTGCAACAGGGCGGTCGCATTCTTCGTGGCAATTAAGTGTCGCATGCAACTTTTGTGAAGGCGTTGGCATCGCGGCCACAACTATGCACATAATAACCCAATTTCCTAGCACTCTACTAGCCTTTATGAGTGGCAACCACCCCCCTGCCCCTCGTAACCCCCTGGGACTTTCGCCAGTGGCACCACAAGCCCTGGGAAAATCTGTTCCAATTAGCTGCTAGCTGCCTCACTTTACAAACAAGAAGCAGTCTCGACTCCAAAGCGAAAACAATTTCTAAACGCGCTCAAAACGACTTAATTATGAGTGAGAAATATGCAAGGGGAGGGGTGGTTCAAGAGTACAGATACAGATACAGATACAGATACAGTATCTGTATCTGCATGTGCAGTAGTATCTGTGTCTAATGCCCGCCTGCCTTAATTGCTCCCACTCGATCAAAGCGGGCCAACTTCATTAGGCATTTGCGGTAAAAAGCTTCGGAAAATTTAAAAAAATAAAGTAAAAAAAAAAACGTGCAAAAATAGTATAAAAAAAGTGCTTATAACAAAAACCTACAAACCGAGTTCACACGACGTGATGAACCCGATGAATAATTAGCAGCCGCAGCAGATTCATGTGCCCTGATATCTGCTATAGCGATAGCCCCCCGTAGCCCCAAACAGTGACTCGCCATTAATCACCGTGATTTCTAAGGGGGGGATACTGTGATTTCTTCTCTCTTTAGGGGGAGAGACTCTCCTGGGGAAAGTTATTCCTTTGGGATAGGGGACATTTTCTTCCAGGGGGGGGTTCTCTAGGAAACTAGTCAGAAATCTTCAGAGAGTTAATTTTGGTTTTTTTGAGAAGATTCTACCACTTTGAAGTAGAAATCTTTTGGGGATCTGATACAGACTTCGCAAAGTCCTTAGACTTAAAAGCAGAATGTTAGGGGAATGGATGTATGAAGCTTTTGAGATACTTTTGTTAAGATTCAGATACATATTGGAAGAGATATAGTGGGCCATCTCTTCACAGCCCATGCTCCAATGAAATAAAATATTGGGTTTTTCAATTTTAATCTAGATTAATAAAGAATATCTCATTAATTCCATAAAGGTATTAAGCTTGGAAATCGTGTGGAAGTTGACTGATATATATATTCATCGCCACACTCCCAATATTAAAGGGGCTACTCTAGTAAAAATCAAATCAATTTTATCACCTAATTATAATTTATTCAATTCAATAAAAGATTAATGGAGAATTGGTTCAAGATTCTTTTAAGATTTTGAAAATATCAGGAATATTGGCAAAGATATGAATTTCTCCTAGAGTCATATACATAAATATATCATCCCATGGAATACCCATATTTTCAAGGACAAAAATGGGTCAAAAATTAGTCAATGATTTAGAAGCAATTAAATTAAAGGCAATTTATATAAATTTTGATTAAGGTATTTCGCTCAAGGATCAGACAAATATTGCCAAAGATATAGCCATCACTGGGGCCCATATTCTGTGAAAGGTTGGTTCCTAATGTGGACCCCCTTGAAAAATTTGACAAAAAAGGTCAAAAATATTTTCTTCCCATATTTTGTTAAAAAGTTCTGCTTTCCATGGATTTGCCATGTTTTGTAAAGGGTTTATTACAAAATATGATTACAAATTTATAAAAAATATATATTTATTTATTTATTTACATTCTATTAGCATAAAGTTAAAACTAAAGCTTCAGAGGGGGTTTTGGGATAAGGATTTTTACATTCTATTTTATCCTATATTTAACTCTATCTATCTATAATTGCTCTTTTGAAAATTCATCTTGTAATTCATAATGGAATTACAATAATATCAGAATATGCAGAAATTGCAAGATACATAATTGATTTAAAAATCTT
>JAJJHT010004648.1:2245178-2258447 GCA_021223865.1 Drosophila pandora | reverse complement strand
GCTGCGGATCATGGCCTCGTGATTAAGCGCCAAATGTATTCAAAAGATTGTAATTAAGGCCACAAAGGCCTGTAGATCTGCACTCCCAGATACCCAGTTAACAAGAGAGAGGGGGGAGGTAATAAGGGGGGGCACTCATACATCCATCCTGAAAATAAGCCATCGGCAGCTGACTCACGATGACGCACAATTGAATAATCATTTCTGAATGGTTGTGTCAAAAAAAAAAAAAACCAAAAATATATGCAAAAAATTCGAATCCGAATTAGTAACGCCATAGAGTCCCCCCCTCAGTAACAGTATTTCTGTATCTTTGTATCTTTGTATCTCCATCTAATAGCCACTCCGCCTGGGTGGCCATCCTCCCCAGAAATCCGCCACCCAAAAAGCCCTAAACTGATTTTTTACGACGAGAGCTTAACAACTCTATCAGGGAACTGGAACTGGAGCTAGAAGCCAGTTCTGGAGCGTTCCGAATCGGATATGGCCTTGAACGAATCGATCTGAAATCGTATTAACTTTTAATGCAAACTCCATAAAAGTTTCTCTTTTATCCGAAAAATAATGGAGGAAGAAGAGATGGATTTTTAATAATTTCTAAACTGAAAACTAAACAGACTTCTTGGTGAGTTATTTGTTTCAGTGTTTTTCAGTTTTATTCTATAATTTATGCAAAATCATTGCTCGATCGATCAATAGCCGCCGCTAGCCATGCCAAAAAAAAATCTTAAAAAAAATCCCCCTTAGACCACCGCACAGGTGCCAGCAGGAAATGAGGATGTGGCCTTCCATTTAATTGGATTATGGCCCAAATCCTGTCACTGGCTGACAGAGGGAGAGAGAGGGGGGGAGGGGGGACAGGGAAGTAGCACCCACTACCAAGAAACTAATTGCAATCGAATTAGTCAAGGAGCTCACCTCCACCGACTTTCCCTCAAAAATCATTCTTTTCTTTCCGATTTTTTCCCCCGATTTTTGCGGTCAAGGCGTCAAAAGTGAGCACTCTCCTCTGTCTCTTTCTTTGAGACTATGCTGCTTCTCTTTCTAGCTTAGTATTTCCGGGACGGCGTCAGGGTGGCGCCTGCGCATGGGCATTTAAAAAGGGGGCGTGGCTGATGACTTAAAAGGTTTTTAAATGGGACTACCGATGGATAGCCCTCCTGTGTTTGGTCTTTGCCGCTCGGGTTTTTGGGTCTTGAGGGGATTAGGATGCCAGTCTCTGACCCTGGACACTGGACCCTGGGCCCTGGAGACTGGAATGTGTTAAACGGTGTTTGGAACTCATTCCCGAGATGAGAAATGATTGGAGAAACTTCTAAACCTCCAAAACATGCCACATTTTGTTTTGGATTTGGAGAGAAAATGGCAATCGGGATGCCCTGCAGCCTCCAATTCATAAATATCTTCAAGTTATTATGCAAACTATCTATAATTATACACAGAGTCCCCCCTTCTCATTCCGAGAGATATTTAAATGAGCTTTTAAAAATTGTTACTGCTACTGTTTGACGCACTCGAGACTGAGACCCAAAAAAAAAAAAAAAAGATATTCAGATTCAAAGTTCGAGATTCGAAATACGAGGTTGCCCGGAGGGGAGCTCTATGGGAAATTATGAAATTGCTATTATTAATGATTATAAACGTTTTTTGTGCACTTGGCTGGGGGATTGACAAGCGTTTATTAACGATTTTATAATGGATCTGGCCAGATCGCCAGAGATCGGTGATCGAACGGTGGCCTCTATTGTCCATCTGTGAGATATGATATCTGTGAGATATACCCCTGCCCTACCCTACCCCCTCGCAGCAGAAGACAATAGAAACTTTTGCTCTCAAGACAGGAAGCCTCTTGAAGACCTTTCCATAATTAATCAGTTTCATAAATGCCTGAGATGAGTTACTAGACACTCCACCTGCACCTGCACCCCTTCTTTTCCGACACTCTAGAGTGGACTCTAAGCTGCTTATTTAGCAAATTGCCTGGGAGGGCTCTTCTCTAGAGAGACCCCCCCCCTAAAAGGGCCAGTTTAGGCCTCAAAACAGCCCGTTGCGTGCAATAAATGCGTAAGTGCAGAATTCAAGTGCGTAACTAAACGCATAATGTCAATGCACCGATTTCCCATCAGACCTATTCTTCTATTTTTTTTTTTTTTTTTTAGCAAATTGCCAGTTTCCGTTTCGCTTTCAAATACAATACTACATATATAGAGGGGTCAGGTGGCAGAGAAAATTACGGGGGGGGAACTTCAGCAACTTCAGCAACAAAAACAAAAATTCAGTGGAAAAATGCCTAAACATTTTCCAAAGTGCCTGCAATTTAGGGGCACAGTGATGCGTGATGGGATATGGTATATGGTATGGGGTATGGGGTATAGGGTATCTGGTATGGTTGCCAGCCACCATATATAGTGCGTACTAAATTATATAGTCCGCCGATCGCACAGAACACAGAGCTGACACAGTTTCCGCCCAAAAGCGACCACAGCCCTCGGAGCCAGACATCGCTGCGGTTTCTCGTTGCGACTTCACTCCGGACTCCGGACTCGGGAGGTTGCAGGGCCAGTGGGCTGGCATTTCTGTGACTGTTCACGCAGGTGTCTGACCGGGGCAGTCGGGCTCTAACTGTTAAAGCACTGTTAGCACGCCCTCCGAGTCAGTGGACAGGCTGTCTTAGACACTCTCCTAGGGGTCTAGAGACTACTAGAGACTATCTCAGAGACTGTCTTAGAGACTGTCGCAGAGACTGTTGCAGAGACCATTCTAAGGGCTATCCTACTACAGGCAATCGTATGGACCATCACAGAGACTGTTCTACAGACCTAAGTCTCTATCCTGAAGACCAACTTAGACACTCTCCTTTAGAGTNTTTAAGCAATGTACATAGCTCCAATATAAAAAGAAAGAAGAAATATCAGACTTCAAATTTAACGTAATCTACTATAATTGTATTCCTAACACTTATGTATGTATATTTTTCATAACCAAATTGTAAAACTCAGGAGAGTCTTAATTTAAGCGATGGGGAAGTTATGTAGTCGAAGCTTCCATTCTCTTCGTTTACATTTAACAAGAGAGAGAGAGAGATCACAAGCTCTCTCGACTTCAAAGAAGGTACAAGAAAAAGCTTTTGAGCTGACTTGGTGAGCAGAAGCGAACAAGAACACATCGTAAAGAAATAAACAGAAGTTACAAAATTAAAAACATTAATTTTATTTATCTAAAGTTAACATAACTATGTTAACAAAACTCAGGTGTCTGACCGGGGCAGTCGGGCTCTAACTGTTAAAGCACTGTTAGCACGCCCTCCGAGCCAGTGGACAGGCTGTCTTAGACACTCTCCCAGGGGTCATACTAGAGACTATCTCAGAGACTGTTGCAGAGACCATTCTAAGGGCTATCCTACTACAGGCAATCGTATGGACCATCACAGAGACTATTCTACAGACATCTCTACAGAAGTCTCTATCCTAAAGACCAACTTAGACACTCTCCTTTAGAGTATCTTAGAAACTATGTTAGACTCTTTCTTATAGACTATCTGAGGGACTATTCTAGAGACTCGTTTAAATTCTATTTTAAAAACTATCCTATAGACTTCCTCAGAGACTATTCTACCGACTAGACACACACTCAAAGACTAATAACTATGTTAGAGATTATCTTATAGACTTTCCTACAGATTATTTTAGGGACTATCATACGAAATATCCTAAAGACTAGCATAGAGACTATACTAGAGACTTAAAAACTTATCTTAGGGTCTATCTTAGAGTCTATATCATCGACTATATCGTAGACTATCTCCTAGAGACTATACCAGAAACTATTCCAGAATCTATCCTAAATGAATCTTAAAGACTATCCTAGAGACTATACTAGAGACTGTCCCAGTTACTGTCTTATTAACTATTCTAGAGACCATCTTAGAGACTACATCAGAGACCTATAGTCTATCTTAAAGACTATCCTCGAAACTCTTTTAAATACTATCCAAGAGACTATCCTAGTAGCATACAATGTAAGGGTAGTTGAACTATGTAGAGACTATCTTATAGACCATTCTGAAGACTCTTCTAAGGACTATCATACAGACTTTTATATATCCTATCCTACAGACAATCCTTTGAAGACTACCTTAGCGACTATATCAGAGGTATTCGAAGAGACTGTTCTACAAACCTCTATTCCAAAGTCTCTATCCCAAAGACCACCTTAAAACCATCGTAAAAGAATCTTAAAGACTTTCCTAGAGTCTATACTAGAGACTGTCCCAGTTACTGTCTTATTAATTATTCTAGAGACTATCTTGGTGTCTGTCTTAGAGACTATCTCAGACACTATTCTCAGACTGTCTCAGAGTCTATCCTCCTTATGACTATATTAGGGATTATCTTAGGGACTTCCTTGAGACTATCTTAGAAACTATGACCGATATTATCACCGAAACTTTCCTACATACTATCTAAGAGTCTATTCTCGAGACTATCTCAGAGACTATTCGACCAACTATCCTAAAGAATATATTTTAGAGACTATCACAAGGACTATCCTAGAGACTCTTCTAAGGATTATCATACAGACAATCATCTTTTAAAGATTATCTTTGAGGTTATCTTAGTAAATATCCTGTAGACTTTCTTAGAGACTATCTTGCACCAAAAATATTCTACAGACCATTCTAAAGATTGTCCTACAGACTATCTTACTATTCAGAGACTATTCTGGAGATTATTGCATCTACAGACTATTCTAGAGAATATCTTAAGGATTTTCCTAAATAGTATTTTGGAAACTATCCTAAAGACTATATCAGAGACTATCGCAGAGATTCTTCCAGAGGGTCTTCTAGGTATTGTCTTGCAAAGTTTCCTCTTCAAAAATATATCTTAGAGGCTATCTTAGTAACTTAGTAATCTTAGTAACTGTATCTTAGATCCTGTAGACTTTCTTAGAGACTATCTTAAAGAGCAGCCTAGAGTCTCCTTTAAAGACTACCTTAGAGTCTATCTCAGAGTCTAACCCTGAGACCATCTCAGCATCCCTTAAAAAAACTCTCGAATCATCCGAGAACCACTTCCTAGCCAGAGCCATAGCCATAGCCAGAGCCCTTTCCGATCCCCGATCTCTAAATGATCGATTATCGCCAAACTAGATTTCACACATTCCGGCCACCATTTAAGCTAATGAACCGTTCCGCCAGAGTCCGTCCCAAAGTGGCCGCAAAGAGACTGGACTGGGCAACTGGGGAACTGGCCAACTGGTAACTGGTAACTGGCAACTCATCATCATCTGTGATCAGTCCGAGCTGATCTCTCGCTGATCCAGCCCCATTTGGCATGTCCATATGCCTCCGAATAAATGCGGCATCATCATCATCATCAGAGGAGATCTGACTCTGAGTCTGAGTTTGAGTTTGAGAAATAGCCTGCGTCATTCTCGGTAGCAACTACCGATCTTGCCTCCGATTCAGATACAGATACAGATACAGATACAGTTTCGAGGGAGTCTCTGGCACGGTAGGCGCACAATTTTCGCGCCTGATCAAAAGCCAAGCCGGCCATTTGGAGGCGGTAGCTGGAGATATAGCCACAAGATCGAATCTCGAAGATCGAATCTTGAAGAATTCCAAGCTGAAAAAAAACGAAGAAAAAAAAATAAATAAAGAAAAGATCAATCAGGCGGGGGCGAGAGGGGTCGATTATGAACAAAAATAAACAAAATCGTACGGCGTAGATCAAAGTGATCTCTCCACTTTGGATGGTCTGTTTGGGAGGAGCGGGAGACTATAAGGGGGCGTGGCATGACGGGATAAATGCACAGTTTGCCGCATTTTAATTTTCATCCAAAGGCACTCAGAGAAAATGTTTGGGAAAAGAGCTATCTCTAGAGGAGAGATAACCCGAAAGTCCTACCCATTTCTTCCACTGCCTCTTCCAATTTATGTTTATTTTTTAACCAAAAAACTCTGGAAAACAAGTTAAAACCAGCCGGCAAAGTCTATGCGGAAGCTGGCCCGGCAGTAGCAGTAGCCCCAAAAATCTGGCCCAGAGCAGAAGCCAGGGCCCAGGGATCTGAAGTGGGCCGAAACCACTTAACACAAATTACGCAGCAAAATGTCGAAACGAATTGAAACGTTTCTTCAATGAAGACTCTCTCGATCTCTGCTGGGATTCATTCATAAAGAGGGCCATCAATGAAATGGCAAAATACGTCTATTAGACACATCCCTCCATCCTCCATCGATCCACAAAGTCAACAGATCTTTGAGGAACAATATATTCTAATGACAAGCAGCCGATTTCTGGCTCGATCTTGTAACAGATTAGAGTTTTCGAGCACGTTTCTTATAATTGTATCAGCTCGTTAGTTGCTTTTTGTTGGCACATTTAGGGGGGCAGGTGGGTTGGGGGCTTACCACCTTGATAGGTGTCTAGTGGGAAGTATCTGGGAATACCAGGAAGTAGCAGGAAGGAGTATCTGGAGGAAGGGAGTTGAAGAGCAAATTGGAGGGATCTACATCTACTCCACTCTCCGGCAGATTGGGATCAATTTGTCCTTTTTCCGCACAGATCTGTCCTGTTTTTAACGCTTCATCCGGAACTCTAACATTAATTTTTAAATGTAATATTTATTCTTCAAAATAGGACTCAATTCTGCCTATCTGCCTAAATATATTTACAATAAATTGGAAAAATATGGAAAATACTTCAAAATTTTGGTCAGAAGTGAAGGGTTATCGGGATTTTGCTCTCAGCCTGCCTTCATTGAAATGGTCAAATGCTGAGGTAGAGAGAGTTTTCAGGCAAGTAAACTTGGTAAAAACCAAAATATATAACTTATTTATATATTTAACCCAAATTATAACTTGTCTGAAAAGTGTCTTCAATTAACTGGCTCCATGGCTACTTATGAGGACAGGAGGAATAATGACGAAGATGCCTTAAAACTATTATCTTAATAATAAAAAAATTTCCTTTTTTATCCTTTTTTTAATATTTTCCTACTATTTTTATTGTTTTTTTGTCAATCTATCTTTTTTCCGAAAAAATATTGGCATCACCTCTCTTCGGTCTCCAGTCTCCACTCTCCCCTATCCAGTCTCCAGAATCCAATCTCCACTCTCCAGTCTCCACTCTGCAGTCCCCACTCCCCAATCTCCACTCTTCAGTCATTAATCTCCAGTCTCCACTCTCCAGTCTCCACTCTCGAATCTCTACTCTCCAGGCTTCACTCTTTAGTCTCCACACTCCACTCTCCAATCTCCACTCTTCAGTCATTACTCTCCAGTCTCCACTTCAGTCTCCACTCTCCACTAATTACTAGAAAGTCTTCCGAAAATTCAAAACCAGTAGCCGGGCATTTAGAGACTCAGACTGAGACTTGGGGGAGAAACTCTTGAGATGGAGGCCCTGCGGCCAAAATACCAGAGATCTACCGTCTCGACCATTTTTCAGCATTTTTGCATAAATTTCTCTCCGCATCTGTTTGGAGAGAAGCCGGCGGAGAGAAGGGCAGAGTTCGGAGAGACGTTTTCTCAAACCAATAATCAGGCTGGAGGAAAAATTTAATGAAGTTTAGCACGATCGGGTGATCCCTCCACTCTAATTGGATGCAGTCGCCCAGGGAGCGCCCCTTTTGCAGGTCTCCACCTCCAAGTCTCCACTCTACAGTCTCCAATCTCCACTCTACAATTTCCAATCCCCCAGATAAATGCTCAAAAACTGTGGAATAATGAGATAAACGCGAAAAATTAGCGATTGCAATGCCGGCAGACAGAAATCGATGTGGGATTGAAATCGGTTTGATTTTTTGCCATTTTTTTTTTAGCTTTTAATCCAATCAGAATCACGCAGATGCATTTACTTACAACAACAACAACAACAAAAACAGAGAGGGAGAAAAATGGACAAAAAAAAGCCAAAAGTTGTTAGCCTAATTGTAGCTCCGATCGGTTCGTTTGCATATTTCGCAATTGTTATTGTAATTGGCCATCATGGCTGACTCCCTGGCACTCTTCCCCTCTATTTTGGCCATCTGTAATGGAGGCCAACTCATCACACACATCATTTGGCCAACTCCTCTCGTAAACGATAACGTTTTAAGGCTTTTCATAAGCAATCTTTCCACCGCTTTTTAATGAAGCTTTTTTATACTTTTTTTTTTTTTTTCATTCTTAGTTGCTCGGATCTCAGGTCTCTGGTCTCAGTTGCTTAGTTCTTTGTTCTTCATTTTGTTTGTTCACCTTTTAAGAGGGCAGCTGGAAAGGGGGAGTGGGCAGGGGGATGGCTATCACTTAAGTGGAGACTGTTTCCGGCTTAGAGAACCAGAAGACTACCAGAAGACTAGCTACTGGGAGTCACCGAAGAAGCAGTCTCAGAGAAGCCCTTTACTCTTTCTAATCACGGTTTTTGGGGAGTTGGACTAACCTAGTTGATAGCTTAGTTAAAGGATAAATAGACCTACTAGACATAGACCTAGGACCTAGACATAGACCTCTACTTGAACCCTGAGAACTAGTGGCAGAGAACCAGAAGACTACCTATTGGAAGTCACCAAAGAATCGTCTCAGAGAAGCAGAGTTGTCTATTTTTCTTACTTTTCCAATCACTGTTTTTTGGGAGTTGGATTAAGCTAATTAGTAGCTTGGCTTAGAGATAAATAGGTTCTACCTAAACCCTGAGATCTTCCTCCTAATCCGATACTGCTTCCGGCTTAGAGAACCAGAAGACTATCAGACTGGCTACTGGGAGTCACCAAAAGAAGCATCTCAGAGTTACTTCTTTCTGTTACTTTTCCAATTACTGTTTTTGGGGAGTTGGACTAAGCTACTTAGTAGGTTAGTTTAAACGTAAATAGACCTACTAAACCTAGCTCTACTTGAACCCTTAGATCTCTTTTCAATTTCCATACTGAAGACTGGCTATTAACTACCTATTGGGAGTCTGGAAGTCACCAAAGAAGCAGTCTCAGAGAAGAAGGGTTCTCTATTTATTTTACTTTTTCTAATCACTATTTTTTGAGGCCTTGAACTAAGGTAGTTAGTAGCATAGTTTAAAGATAAATAGACCTACTAGACCAGGCTCTACTTTAACCCTGATAACTCCGTCCCATTCTGATACTTAAAGACTGGCTTCTGACTACCTACTGGAAGTCACCAAAGAAGCATCTGATAGTTTTCTAATCTATTCCTTTTTCACATGACTGCTTTAGGGACTTGAACTAAGGTAGTTAGTAGCCTAGACCTACTAAATTAGCCTCTACTTGGATACTGTTTTCGGCTTAGAGAACCAGAAGACGCTACCAAAGAAGCATCTCAGAGTTCTCCATTTCTATTTTCTAATCACTGTTTTTGGGCTAGGGACTAAGATTGGACTAAGCTGGGACTAAGTTAGTAGCCTAGTTTTAAGATAAATAAGCTATACTTGAACCCTTTAATCTTCCTCCTATTCCGGCTTAGATCAGAAACAGAAGTCACAAAAAAAAGCATCTCAGGGAAGCAAAGTTCTCTATTTCTCTGACCTTTTCTTATCACTTATCTTGGGTCTTGAACTATACTAGTTAGTAGCCTCGTTTTAAGATAAATAAGCTATACTTGAACCCTTAGATCTCCCCCCTATCCAGACCCCAATGACTCTCAAAAATCCACCTCAGCCACCAGCCATCAGAGATCAGCCCATTCATCATCGATTAACAGCTCTGTAGCTCTTATGAATGGAATGGAGGGAAGGAAGAGTAGTCTTCGGAGATTTCTGGTGTTGGGGAAGCAATTCTTTATACTTTTCGGGCCATTCCCCGAGACATTACATCTATTTGGAGTTAATTTCGTTCTTCGTACGCGGCTGGCCAATAAACTAGCCATAAATAATTGAACTCGAACGGAAAAGAGTTGGCGTAATTATGGCTTTGTCTTTTCCATTTTTTTACTCCAAAAGGGCACTGTCAGAAAATCTAAAAGATTAAATATATATAACTACTACTATTAGTTGTTAAAAAAATATAGTTTTTCTTGCAGTGTAGTCTATATATATTTCCCTCACAACTGCCTTGCGGTTAGCCATTGTCTTGTCGGCCTTAAGCGGAGAGCCGTGCCGGCTTTTGTGGCGCGTTTAATGCGTTTTAAATGGTTTAAAAATTTGATATAATTATAATTATGCTACTACCACCAAAAAATACAAAAAAAATAGGGAAATAAATGGGTTAAAAACGAGAAACAAGAGTAGTTTAGACCGCAAAACGCGTCTAACAAGCTCGCTAGCTCCGGCTCTGGCGGGCAATTACGTGGCGAATCAAAAGTCCGGCCTGAACCCTGAGAAATGAACTCTAATGTTGCAACAATTGTTGCCCCCTCCCCCTCCTCTCCGCCACCACCAACCCCCTTGCTCTTAATTAATTGCCAACAAATGAGATGGGCGGAGGAGACTGCCACAGATTTCTGATTCCAGAAAAAAAAAAAAAAGAGTTTCTTCCACTCGACCGACTTTGGATTGCAGTTGATGTGTTTTTTATGCAAATGCAGGTCCTGCAGGATCATTAGCATGCCACTCCGGCACTCCACTGCGCCATCTGAGTTCAAAGCTCAGAAAACGTATAAAAATTAAACAGAAAATTAAATGATAAATTATCCACTCTCAGTCACATTCAGTCAGTCAGCCAATGTCAAATGTAAATGATTATTATAATTGCAATTGTATCTCTCCATCTGTATCTGTATCTCTATCTGTATCTGTATCTGTATCTGTTGGACTTAACCATGCGTGAAATTTATTTAAATTCATTTTCAAGTGTGTGCACAAGTTGCAATTGCGCCATATAGTTATAAAATACGTTTTCAGATATTAAAAATGGATTTATGGATGGATTGGACTTACGGCCCATCAACCACTATGTAGCTGGAAAGTGCTTCGAAGGAATGTTGTTGGGAAATTATTTATGCAAATTGCCTTTTTTTGTAATGATCGGGCAGGCTTGTAACAAAAGGATTCTCGTTTAATCTTAAATCTTTTGGTTTTTACTATTTTTTAAGCAAATTTAAGTAATAATCCTGCTCTTCCATAAAATGTCATTCAAACTGTCATTATGACAATTACAGGAGTGTATTTAGTGTGACCAGTTAATTGCATTGCAAGTGATTATATTAATCTTAAATCTTTCTTTTTTTTACAGTTTTTAAACCGGGTTTCACTAACTTGTATGCTTTCATGTTCCTACTTGTCCCATGAAATGTCATTCAAACTGTCATTATGACAATAATAGGTGGTTAGTGTGACCAGGTAATTGATATTTATCCTAAATCTATTTCTGTAAGAAAGTTTAAGCAATTTTTGCTTCAAAACTGCTGTAAAATGCTAACATGTTCCTGCTTGTCCATAAAATGTCATTGAAAAATTCATTATGACAGCTATAGAATTTGGTTTTGTAATGTTTTGTTTTTCAACAAAGTTTAAATATAGTTTGCTTCAAAACTGCTTTAAAATGCTTTATGTTCCTGCGTGTCCCATGAAATGTCATTAAAAATGTCAAATAAAACTATCAAATAAATGACAGATACAGGGTGTGTAAAGTGTGACAATGTAATTCATATTACTCTTAAATCTTTCTTTTTTAACTATTTTTGCAAAAAAGTTTAAGAAATTTTTTATTCAAAACTGTTTAATTTGTTTATGTTCCTCCTTGTTGCATAAAAAGTCACTCAAAATGTGTTAAAGACACTTATAGGAGTGACTTAATTTTAATCTTAAATCTTTTACAATTTACGAACCGAGTTTTAACAATATTTTGCTTTAAAACTGACTTAAAACTACGTTTCATGTTTCTACTTGTCCCATAAAATGTCATATGAAATGTCATTTTTGTTCTATTTTTTAAAAAAGTTGAAATATATTTTTCTTCAAAACTGCTTCATCTTCCTGCTTGTTCCTGAAATGTCTTTAAAAATGTCATTATGAGAGTTACAGGATTGTGTTTAGTGTGGCCAGTTCTAATTAAAAGTTCTAAAATTAAACTTAAACTTTTTCCTTTTTTTTACTATTTTTTTTAAGAAAGATTAGGCATACTCTTAACAGCTTAATGTGTTCATGTTCCTGCTTGTCCATGAAATGTCATTCAAACTGTCATTATGGCAATTACAGGAGTGTGTTTAGTGTGGCCAGGTAATTGCGTTGAAAGTGCTGACAGAACGAACGACACGAAAACGACAAACTTTGGGAGAGAGAATCAGTGACAGGAAACGGGCCAACTTGGCGGTGGAAGCGGAAATTCCAGAAAGGTTTAGAGGGTAGTGGGGGAGAGACCCCCAGGTGGGAGCCTAGGAGGCAGCTGGCACTACCATGATGACGATGATGATGATGATAATGATGATGATGACAGCGCTTTGTTGACAAAACAGCTCGAAAACAGTTAAATGCATTTTAGTTCATATTTTAACAGTTGGTTAAGTTTTGTTTAATGATTTTAATAATTGCAGGCAGCTGACAACGTCAGCGTCGACTGCAGCGGTGCCAGTGGCAGTGCCAGTGGCAGCGACGTCGGCAGCGCATGACTCGCAAGCCACAGAGGGGGGAGGGGAGAGGGGGAAGGTGAAATGAGGTTTTTGGTTTTTTTTTTTTTTCGTCATTCCCGGCCAGGAACCAAAAATTCGCGCGACAGGAACAATTAAACGAGCAGCCAGCCATGACCTCTCACCTCTCACCCCCCTTCCCCTCTTACATTTTTTAGATCTTTTTTGTATTGTTGTTGTTATTGTTGTTCTTGTTGTTCTTGTTGTTGTTTTTGGTGGTATACATATGGTAATGCCGCGACGGCGCAGGGAAATTGTCTCATTTATCAGGCGCGCAGGCGCACAAAAAAATGAAAAAAAAAAAATAAATGAAAAGCGAACTGAAACGAAATTACTCTCGCACTCGACAAACGAAATTTAAATATTTTAATCGGTTTGTTTAGCTGCTGTGTGTGTGCATTAAAATAAATTAAAAGAGTGTGAGAAACGGGGGAAGTTGGAACCAAACTAAGTGGTAATGTTCCAGGTTCTAGAGTCTATAGTTACAAAAAAAAATATATAGTATTTAAACTAAAATATTATTCATGATTATCCATAATTTGAATGTAGAAACAAAATATTTCAAACTAAGTTTAAAGAATATTTATTAACACTTTTAAAAGCTTACACTTCCTTCGTCACCTTCTGAGATCAGCCTAGAGCTCTACTGTGTTTTTAAATAGTTTTTAAACTAAATATCCATAAAATAAATATATTTTGGAAATAGAAACAAT
>JAJJHT010004648.1:2221648-2234218 GCA_021223865.1 Drosophila pandora | reverse complement strand
AAAAACACCAGTGACGAAGAAACATGTAATGTTCAAGATATCTTTTATCAATTTAGGTGCTGAAAAAGCCATTTCAGACATACAAAATTATTATAAACTACTCTACCATTACCTTCCTACCTTAGTACCTATAAAACTTTTTGTAAGAGTGTTTAAAATCGGCAAGATTCGTAACCTTTCAAAGGAATACTAAGAAGCCAAGAACTTCAAGTAGCCAGGAACCAAAAGCCAGTAGCAAGGTGGGAGTTTAGTATAATAATAAATATATTTTATAATAAATATTAATATTAATTAAACTTTAAAACAAAGCTGCTAAATAAATAGCATGCTCTATAGAGCACTACCTCTGCTAATAATGCATTTATTTAATAAATAATTCGCAAAGCCTGACCACTTTGATTCACTTTGCATTCAAACTCAAGCTGAAGCTCAAGTCCCTCATCAGCGAGTATCTCTATCCGAGCACTCCCCACCCTCCCTATCCTTAAGCTAGTTCCCAGTTCTTTATTTTTATTAATGTCCAGGTGAGGAGCGGGAAACGTTTAAGACACCTTTTTGGTTACGCATCAATGCCCTGCCCCTCGAGTGCAGTGGCCAGGTGCTGCTGCTGCTGCGAGAGCTAAAAACTGCATTTCCTTATCTTAATCTTGGCAAATTTAATTTAAACTCAATACGCAATTTACGCAAAAAGCATTTTAGATAAAAGGGCCAGGACCAGGACCAGGACCAGAGCCAGAGCCAGACCGAGGGCCAAAGCGAAAGGGGCAACAAAGAGCGGCTTAAAAGTTGCTGCTGCTGCGCATGCGCATCGCCTCGAAAAGTTGACAAATGCCAAAATGCAAGCGGATTGTGTGTGACACTTCTGAAGAGAGTCGGGCAAAAAAAAAAATATATATGAGAAAAAAAGGGGCGAAGAGGGTTAAAGGGTTCAAGGGCCAGGGACCAGGGGCGATCCATCCCATCACATTGCAGGATGCGTTCAATCGTTCAAATTGTTTTTGCGCTAAAACTCACGTGACGAGTGCACCGACGACCGACGACCGACGACCGACGACAGAGCTGGGAAAGGTCCCAGTCCCAGGCACTGTGAAAAAAAACCACCACAGAATCAGAATAGAGCTTAAAATTGCAGTTTTTATCTAAACAAGTATCTCAGGGATAAACGTATCTGGGAGATCTTTGTGGCAAAATATATCTAGTGTTTGATTCTATGCTTTGATTTTTGTTTTAAAACTCAAAAAACAAAATAATGATTATATATGGATGGAATAATGATTATTTTGTGATTTTTTAAATAAAACTCTTAATAATTACGATTTATTATGAGTCCTGATTCTTTGGCTATTATATTATATCTATATTTAAATCTTAAAAGCTACTATTTTGATTATTTTGTGGTTTTTGTGTGATTCATTCTCAAATCTCAATCTCTGACAATTCATACCCGATTTTCTAGGGAAATGTTTCAAAAGACTGGTTTCTATATTAACTATCATTTATACTACATTCAAATCTAAAGTTAAAATTTTTTAGATTTTTTTTAATTTTTTGTGGGCATATTCCTTTTATAATTTTTGATCTTAAAGGATTTGTCACTACTGCTACCCTGCGGAGCCTATATCTTGGCCACCACTTTTTTTTTTTCAAAGTTTCTGGGGAATACCCTTCAAAAATGGAAAACCCTCGTGCAGTGTCTATATGGTCCCCTAAATAGGGGCTATATATTTTCTAATTTTCATACAATTATTAAGTGGAATACCTTAAATAATTTATAGATCTATTATCTATGAATCTGCCTAAGAAACAAAAAATAATAATTTCAAAATGCATTTTTTGAGAACTTTTCAAAATTAAAGCAATGGGAAGAGCCAGGTCACTTGATTCTGAAAAATTATACCTCTAAAAATTTGTGAACTAAATTGCTATAGTACTACGCTTAAATAGAATTTTAAAATTTTTGTCATTAAATCAAATAGGCCTTTTTTGTCAGTGCAGGGGGCTGCCGCTTTTGGCCGCTCTTCATTTTATCAGATTTCTTAAGTGCAAAGCGAACTTGTTGGCTTTTTGTCGTCTTTAATGTTGAGTCCGAGGCTTAAATGTGACACTCGCGACGACTTGATGGGATTGCCAGTGAGTGAGACTTTCGTGGGAATGGTCAGTGGATAGTGGACATCAGTGGACATCAGACAGTCAAATGGCAAATGGCAGATTAATTTGCACTCTTGATTATTTTGAAAACTATAAACTAGAGCGCACTGGGGATGGGGATGGGGATAGCGATAGTCGATGGAGAGACAAATGAATAGAGCCATAAAAAGTTATGCTCGAAAACAGAAAATTGAAAAAGCATGTTAGCTCCGAGAGGGCGGAGAAGGCATTTATTTTGATGGCTGATTGAGACAAATGAAACGTTCTATAAACAGGCCAATAACGAGCTTTGGCCACACGCCGACAGTCGACCAGATACCAGATACAAATAAATAAAAAAAAAAGAGAAAAAAGAGCGAACAATCCAAACTAAAACGACAACGAAGCCTTGTCAAAATGCATAAAAATTCAAATCAGAATCACCTCCTCCAGAGACCTCCTCCTCCTCCTCCAGAGACCTGAAAACATCAAAGCGGAAAAAGCTTCCCAAAAGGGAGTGGGCTTCAAAATCGTATCGTGATATGGATGGAGTGTTGGGGATCGGATCATATCGGATCGGATCGAAAACTGTGAGATTTAATGCTTATTTGCGAGGAGAGTCAAAACAGATTTCGTTGCGGCCATAATCATGACATAAAAAAGCAGAACAAAACAGATTTTCAATTTGATTTCAGTGCCCAGTGCCCAGAGTGCGCACAGCAATTTAATTAAACTGGTCTCTCCCCCCTCTCCTCCCACACACACACACCACACACTCTACACACACTCACTTCCTCTATAAATACTCTTTACTTTTTATATTAAAACGCTCTCTATTTTTTTTTTTTGGGGGAAATTAATGGACAGATCACAACTGCCAGACTTAACTGCCAGGTGAGTTTTTACAGAAAAAATATCTGTTTTTTTATTAAACATTTTCTAGCCAGAGGAGCTAAAAAAAAAACAATGGGCACTGACCTTGATTCGAAATCCCATGTATGAGTCCCAACAATTTGCAATTCGATGCACTGATCTTCGGCCCAACCCCTTCTCCCTTCGGAGAACACCGATTTCCAATATAATTTGCAATTTATGTATTGTATTGCAAATGCATTTCATTTCCCGCCGATTATCCGTCAGGGGGGAGGGGGCTTTTTGGCCACACACACGCCACAATGCACTGAGAGAAATTAAAAGAGAGTTTCTTATAGAAATATATCCATAAATCTGTTGCTTAAGCCTGGCTTTTCATGATTAATTAGCTAGAAATAGCTTGAAATTTTTAGACTCATTTTGAGGTATTTTTTATCTTCATATATTTTATCTTTCTTCTCTCAGAATTTTATTCCTTAAATTCTATTAAATATTTTTATATATTTTACGCAGTTTTTAGTCTCTTTTTTAATTAAAACTTTGCTATTAGCTCGAACCAGTTGAGAATTCTAAGGCCTCTTATGTCCAACTTCTTATTTTATTTAATCCTTTTAGTATTTCATGACTCCTAGTATTTTCTTTAAGATATTTTCATATATTTTTTGCCGTTTTTAGTCTTCAGGGCTATTATAACTCAGCTTTCCTACTCATTTGGGCTTAGTGACTAGAACTAGTTGAGAATTTTAAGACTTGTAGCATTCTACTCCTTCTGGTCCTCTTCCTTCTGTCTCCTTGTATTTATTTTAAATATTGTTAGATATTATTTTTAGTCTCTATAGCATTTAAAAGTCAGATACTAGAAAAGTATCTACATAGATAGATGACTATCGTTGGCTTATTAGCTAGAACTAGTTTGGAATTTTAAGGCCTATGTCATCGTAATCCTTAGCTTACTCTTTAGCCTACTTTTTCTGCCTTTTGGTATTTTTTATAAAATATTTTAATATATTTATGTCCAGTTTTTAGGTCCCCAGCTTCAGGTTCAATCAAAAGTCAGCTGAAAAGTATATACGGCTAGTCTAGGGCTAGTCTTCTGTGCTTATTAGCTAAAACTGGTTGGGAATTTTAGGCCTCTTGATATCCTAATCCTTCCAGCTATTATCCCTGTGCCTGCTAGTATTTTTTTTAATTTTTGTATTCCTTTTTTCTTGCAGTTTTTAGTTTCTATGGCATTCTGAAGTGAAACGTTAGAAAAGTATCGCCACTAGTGTAGGGCCAACGTGTGCCTCTAAGCTGGAACCAGTAGGGAATCTTAAGTCCTCTGATATCCTAATCCCTCTAGCTTTTATCCTCCCACCTCCTATTATTTTTTTGAAAATATTTTCATATTTTTCTTGCAGTTTTGTAGTCTCCACTGCAATTAAAAGTCAGCTGAAAAGTATCGACAGTGGTGGTGGCGGGGCCTGGTCTGTGGGGGATTGGGTGAGAATGAGCCGGGCTGAGCCGGGCCAGGCGGGGCGGGATGGAAGCGAAACAAAAGGAAATGTTTAAACAAATTATTTCGAATTAAACCGCAGGTATTTATTAATGTTTTGTGCTTGGCCGAGCGTGTCTCTGTCTGTGGCAGTCCAAGTCGAAGTCAGAGTCGGTCTCTAAGTGCATTTTCCGAGCTATTGCCAGCGTTTGCTTGCAATTTTACAATTAACAGCCTTGCCTGGGAAATGGCAAGAGGGAGGAGGGGTGGAGGTGGGAGGTGGGGCAGGAGGTACTAAGTAAGGTATACGTACAAAGCGGCGTATGCGTAATTTGTAATCGCTGCCAGCTGCTCTCGTGCCTCAGTGACTGCAAAAACGTTTCAATTTCAAACCGTTCGTCTCATTTCATTCGCGGAAGTTTTCTTTGCTTTTTTGGCAGCGAATTACCTCTTACTAGTAATAGTAGTTGTGGTAGTGATTTTTATTTTTTGTGAGCATTTTAATAACTGCATCTTAATTGGCTCACAATTCCGTGAGGCATGCAACCCAAACTGGGTCCGGGGCAATTAAAGCTCGAGCCTCGAAAGCCTCGAAAGCCTTATGCAATCGATTTGGCACAGTACCACAGTACCACTGTACAGTCGCACCTCGTGCTTGACAAACAGACTTACCCAGTTAGCCAGTCGAGTGCTAAATCAACTCGTTAGCCAACTTGGATTTGAATTATTCGATTGACAGATGGGAGAGTGGGGAGGGGGGGATTAAAATATTAATCGGCAGTTAAACGGTGGAGCGATAATGCGGTCGATCTGTTGGTCTCTTGGTCTGTGAAGGTGATGGCATATCCTATAATCCCCAGAAACCAGTTGACTCTCCAACCATCCCATGTCTTTTAAACCAATTCCCATTTCATCATCACTTTTTTTCGGCCAGTGTCATCACAGAGCTCATTATAATTATTTATTATAATTTATTACAAATCAAAAATCGCTATTTAAACTGTCAAAATGACCTCCGGTGGAGAGAGACAGACTGAAGAGTGGTCCGATCCCGAACTAACCCAGATTTCAATTTTCACAGATATATGTATATTTTTTATTTTTTTGGAGGCAATTATTTAACTGATTTTGTAACCAATTGTCTGTAGAGAGAGAGACAGAAATAAGCGCAGATAAATAACCAACAAAAAAGGTCTATGTAACTGTCATAATTAAAGTAATTTGGTAGAAAATTTTTAGCCAATTAACCAAAAAACCAAGCAGAAAATGCGACAAGAGCGTGGCCGACAACTGACAGCGACAAAGACAGAGACAACAATAGCTAAAAGTGAAAGAGAGGGGGAGAGGAGCTTAGAGGTTAATACTATAAAATGCCATCATATCGGAGACAACGACGATGACGTTGCCAAAAGATTCGAGTTTAAAAATAAACTCTTTTACAAGCGATCCAAATAAAAGCCTAGCTCCAAACTGGAGTATTTTTACGCATTTTAGGATCTCGCTCGTTACAGTAATCACTCCCTAACACCGATACTCTCTCTCACAAAATATAAAAAAAAATAATTTTTTATAAAAACCGCAAGTTTCGACGCTTAATCGAATCAGTAATGCGTTAATAATGCCCCCGACCCTCGACTGCCTCGGAATCTGTGGCAGTTTGATGTGCCGAAGGTGCCAGTCAAGTGTCACTAGCAATTCTGTCAGACCTGGAGTCCAGGAGGCCAGGAGGCCAGTGTGGAGTCATCTCTGCAATTGCAAAAATGAAATCGAATCTCAATCTGATTCTGAATCTGAATCTGAATCCTTTTTTGCCAATTAAGAGTCTGCCTTGAAGAGGCATTCTCATAAATAAGGTCTTCTCATAAATTCTTTTCAAGTGAGGACATCTTTTTGGAGGAGTACTTTTAATTCTTAGAAATATTTTATCTTGAAAAATAAATAAAAAAATAATAAGACATATACAGTGGGGAGCAAAATTGAGTACATGTTTGCATATTTCACATTTCGGAGCGAATGATAAAGAAAACAGTAAAGCAAATGGAAAAAAAGTTTATTCTCTTTATTCAATATGTAATTGACTATACATTAACGAGAAAAGATCAACGAAGAGGTGCACAAAGAAGAAAAGAAAACTTGAAAACAAAAACAACTCGTATGTACTCATTTATGCACCTTTGACATTTTAAACTTCTTATCTGCAAAAGAATCAAAAATTTACCGTTAATTGTCATCTTATTGCTTTTGCTTTGTTTCTTAGACTTATTGTAATGTGCTTATTATGATTTAAAGTGTCAACGTGGTTACATTGAAAGTGAAGAGCAATTTTTATTATTATTTCAAAATTATGCGTAAATTGAGTCAGGACGTGGAAAATTCGATAATAGGTCTTACCGAGAAAGGATGTTCGTCCCGGATAATATCCAGTAAACTCGGAATAAGTCAGTCGGTGGTCATACGTGTCCAAAAAAGACGCAAAGTTTCGGTTGAATCCCCTCTCAGAGGCCGTCCTCGACTTTTAAACGATGCGGATGCTCGTCATATTATGGCTAATATGAGAAAGGACAAGTTCTTAACGCCTAAGGGGGCTTCTTTAGAGATAAATAAAGATGTAAGTCGATGGACAGCTCGAAGAGCACTTCAAAGAATTGGATATGTTGCAGCAGTAAAAAAAAATAAACCTGCGTTGTCGGAGAAAAATGTGAAGGCACGTTTGAGTTTTGCCAGACAGCACCGAAATTGGACTATAGATGACTGGAAGCGGGTAATTTGGTCAGATGAAACAAAGTTTAATAGATTCCAATCAGATGGAAAACAATATTGCTGGCGCCGGCCCGGTGAAACAATCCAACGACACCACGTTAAGCAGACTGTAAAGCATGGTGGAGGCAATATAATGGTTTGGANTATATCACTTAAAGAAAATTATTGTCTAAAATACAAGAAAAGGGGGAATTTAATAACTAAATGTTAGCATACCCCTTTTTAAGTAAGATTTCTTAAGAAAATTACGTTATGCAATAAAAGATTGCTTAGGATTACATAATACAAAAATATCTTAAATATTAAGGCTTTTTGAGGTGTATAAGTACTTGGGAGTTAGGATCAAAATACATGAAAATAAAAAATAAAACCCACAACTTCCAACCTTCCAACTGACAATCGAACTTCAACGCGTGGGTTTCAATTTGTATTTGAATTTTGAAAATTTGTAACACATTGCCCCCGGCCCCCTCCTGGCCGCCCTTTCTCCTCCTCCTCCTCCTAGCCCTAGCCCCCACAAACAAATAAATAAATTTTCGTTTTCCATTCAATTCAAATCGAATCGAAATTCATTCATACTCGCCGGCTTCTCCTCAGTCCGTTAGTGCTGCCTCATTGTTGTTTTTTTGTTTTTTTTTTTTTTTTTTTTTTTTTNGTTTTTTTGACACAGCTGTGACCTCAGGCTAGAAGCCAAAAAGCCAGATGGGGGAGCTGGGGGGTGAGAGGAAATAGAAAATAGAAAAAAGAAATAGGAAAATAAAAGAAACAAGAAAAAAAAAGGCCGAAAACCACGTAGTAACAATCAGAAACAAAACTGCGATTTTGATGCCATTTCTGGCCAACAGAGAGAGTGAGAGGGAGAGAGAGAGAGAGAGAGAGCGAGATAGTGGCAAGAGAGGTGCCATAAAAATGTGGCCAGCCAACTCACCACTGCGCAGCTGCCGGCTCTGGTCCTCTCGCCGCCGTGGTGGCTTCGGCTCGGCTTGGCTCGTCTCTGCCCGGAGCGGAGAGGTGGTGAGTTCGCGAGAGGGGCCTCCTCTTAAACTCCGCCTTTTATTTTCTAATTGATTTAAAGTGTGTTAACTTCCGCTGTCGATAATTTCGGTCCAGCTTTCTGTTCAGCTCTCGCTCTCGCTCTCCCGCTCTTCCGCTCCCTCGCTCTCACGCGCTGCGCCCCGTCGCACAGAGGCCATCTCTTTCGTGTCTCTCGCACCAATAAACAGCCAGAGTGCCAAAAAAAAAAAACAAAAGCAAACATGGCAAAAAGAAAAGAATAAATCAAATAGAGAGGAGTGGCAGGGGGGGAGCTGAGTATTTTTACAGCAAATTGTTAATTAATCTTGTAGGCCCCCCGCCCCCCTCTCTCTCACTCTCGTGGGGCTCCTTAAAAGTAGGCTATCTTGCTCGCACAGCATCCTCCGGCGACTGCGCTGCCAACGCTGCGCCAACGCTCTGCCGGCGGAGGCAGGATGCTAAGTAAAAAGCATTTTAAAAGTTATTTTATGGCATTTAATGCAGTTTTGGATATAGAAAAACTGTGCGTTTAGATACTTTGACTCAAAGTTTCCCCAACACCCACCACCCACCATGGGAGGGAGAGAGCCAGCGAGAGAGAGAGTGGGTGGGAGATGGGCAGCAGCCTAGTCTGCCCTCTCGCTTGCTCATCCCCTCGTCCTGCCCCTTTGGCGAAAATGGCGAACGTAACGGAAACGCTTTTATACAATTAGATGGCAAGTACGTGCATGTGGCGACTACGGAAAATGAGCAAAAAAAAAAAAAAGGGAAAAGGAGCAAAGGAAGAGCGGGCTTAGTGGTGGGAGGTTGAGCCACTTAAGCTAGAGATGTGAGTTTTAGGATTAAAGACTCCGAATAAAGAACAAATCCACTTTTTTGGCAATATTTCAAAGGATATTCAAAGGAATCTCATGAAACTCTACACAATGACTTGTTACATAACTAACCAGTAGTATGTAAAGTTTCAGGCTATTCTATAGTCGGGTAAGGGTTGAAAAGTGGCTTTCATGGCTATTAATGTGAAACATTGTAGAAAACAGCGACAACTTAGTTGCCCCGCCAAAATGTTTCATGTTAACATGGCCATTGAAACAATAATAAAAGCGAAAATAAAAATCGATAGTAGTTATAATGGCATTTTATATAAACACACAATGCCGGCTGCCGGGCAGAGAGGCAGTTAAATTGCTTACAAAATCAACAAACAAGGCGCCCGATGGCCATGCAAAATGACCCATTACCATTAATTAGTTGCATTTAAAGGGGCAACGAGGGGGGAGGGGGGCTAATGAAATGGCCTGGGCCACAGTGTCGATAAAAAGCGATAAACAAACACGGCCAGCCGGACGGACAACAACAATGGCAACAAAGTTGTTGCTTGTTGCAAGTGACAATTTAGGTGCAATTAAGTTTTGCAACGGCCATGCCATGCAACACCCCCAGAAGTGATACCCTAACTGCCCGATAGGGGTTACTTCACTATAACAGTTTAGTCCAAAGAACTAACAACTAGTTAGAGTATTTATTAAACTAGTGACTATGACTAGTAGTAGTGAGTATTAAATATGATTTTCTGTCACGCCATCTCGCACACGTAATGCTGATTATTTTTTAATTAATTTTTCAACTTTAATGCTTTAATAATTTCATTTTCGCTTTGTTTTCCGCTTTGTTTCGCTTTTCCAGATCACCTTTTGATTTTTGTAATTAGATCGGCTTAGATCCTTTTAATTAAAGAAGGACAACAGCAGTTGGCTCCTTGCTCCCAGGACCTCCAGAGTCCGCTAAGCGACTGTTAAGGACATGTCGCTGTGTTTATTCTAGCCCGCAAGGACAATGACGACACAAAAAATGACGGCCAGGACCCGGTCCTGGCTAGTCCTGGGAGCGGAGAACATGTGCTGGCCGCATAGATCCTTAAGCTGTCATGTCCTGGCCAGTTTTGTTTTCATTTGCGGCCAAACATAAGTGACCAATTTTATGTGTCATTAAAATTGGACGCGCTAGGACACGCCAGGACCAAGGACAACAACAACAATGCCAGGACCTGCTACTGCCACCTTTTCGATGGCCTCTTTCTATGCTCGCTGGCTTGCATAATTAAATTACACCTGTCCCAGTTGCCACTTGTCCTTTGTCCTGTTTCGTGGTGTCCTGGACACTGAAAGGACTTAGGGGTTACTCTCCTACTCTTATTAAATAAATAGGCAACCAGAAATGATAATAATTTCTCTCAGTTTAGCTGGAAACCGCTTAAAAGTTCATTAACACACCTCCGAAGACCGGAAACGTCTCAGGGGGAAGAGAGTTAAAAGTCTATTCGGATTCAAAACTAGTCCGATCCGAACCAATTCGATCTGGAGAGGCCACCAGAGGAGCTAATTAGGCCTGGAACAACGGAAAGAGTTTACAGTAGCAATGGATTCATGGCCCCGGGGCGCCCCATGGATATTTTTGATTCATTCCAGCCACCAAAGGGTTAATCAGAAGTTCAAATACACTGACAGAGTATCATGTTTCTTTCCATCAGAGGGATTAGATTACAATTTATTTGAAAAATAATCAAAAGCAATTGCTTTAAAGGGTTAGAAAGATAAGTGATCTTGAGATCTAAGAGATCTAAGAGATCCAAGAGACCTACAGGCCTGGAAGACTCTTCCAAGTTAGGGTATCTCTCTTCGATATATTGCAGTCTTGGTCTTTCAATTTAAAACCAATTTCGTAGAGACCTAAACGCTGATCATTAAAGGATCATTAGTGCTCATAATCTGATTATAATGCGCTCTGTTTTTATATACAATTTTTTTTTCTCCATTTTCAACATTTTATTAGGAAACCCCTTAAGTCGGAGAAGAAGAGTTTTACGGCCCCGAGTCCAATTAATGAAGCACATCCCGTTTGCCAGGCATCTGGGATTGCGTGTCAGCGACAAATCTTCTCCAATCTTCTCCAGTCGGGTCATGTGAATGTGAATTTTTTATTTAAACTGAAACCGAACTTCAAAACTTGAAAAACTCCAAAAAAAAACTGGAGGGCTAATGGTGCCGGAAATAGAATTATGAATAAGTTGGCGTGCGTAATTTATGCGATTGGAACTTCAAACCATTCCAAGAGCTCTACAGAGAAAGAATAGCCAGAAGAATCAAGCTTCTCTTCCAGGCTTTTAGATTTATCTACTAGGCACTAAAGCAAGCTCTCCTTGCAGATCCAGAAGAAGTCCTCCACGAGGATGGATCACCTGGCATTCTCAGCGTGTGCGTATAATTTACACTTGAGCTAAAATATTGATACTTGAAAAGCAATTTAGATAAGGTCTGGAGAGACTGGAATGGCCAGGACTGGACTGGATTCCGCTTCACACCTTCCCAAAAAACAAAAAAAAAATAAAAAATACAAGAAAGGTGTGAGGAAAGGTGGACATTAAGTGCACTGGCAGCTGCTAAGGAGCTGGAAAAAAAATAAAAATAAAAAACAGGCTTAAAAATTATAACCACAGGGGCGACCTTCGGGGCGTCGGGAGTGACTGACTCCTCGTCCTCGTTAGAAAGTGCTACCAGCTGTCAACAAACTCCAAATTCCGGCCAAGTCACACCTCCGACTCCGACTCTAATGAGAACTAAGGGCCGATAAGATCAAAAGGCCAGACATGATTTTGGTGCCACATGACGACGTCAAGTGTCTGCCTCCCGGCCGTGTAATTATCATTCATTTATTTGTGAATTAACATTCGATCGGAACAGGGCGTGGCCAGGATCATTAGCAAACTACTTTTCTTTCTAGATCCCATTTAACGCTGTTTTTGGGAGCAATATAGGAGAGTTTTGGCTCCTTTTTGATGAAAAATTCCATTCAAATTAAAAGTCTGAGTCTATTTATTGCCCGAATTAGTCGCCGCACTTAGCCAGGGACCTAATGCCCAAGTTGTTGAACAAAACTCTGCCCCAAAAAGGGGCAACAGAGGTGAGGAAAAAAAATGAAAACTTGACCGTGCTTAAAAACAAAGTTGCCGTGAGGAAATTTCCACCTAATTTTCCCACCAAAGTGCCACCAAAAAAAATACAGAGACGATGGGGAAAAAAAATGCAAAATGTTTTTAATGCGAACACTTTTAACACTAATGGTGCCGGAATATTTAATTTGAAAGCCAGAACAAGGAGGAGGAGGAGGGGGTGGAGTGGAGTGCCTGGAGATGAAGTTGAAGGCCCAAAGCGAAAAAGCACATTAAGGACCAACACCCACTCACAGCCCAACCACCCACCACCCAACCACCCACAACCACCGCAAAGCATGTCAAATGTGAGCCACCCACCACCCCACCACCA
>JAJJHT010004648.1:2202645-2221197 GCA_021223865.1 Drosophila pandora | reverse complement strand
TTTCTTATATATTATATTTTAATTATTAATCTTAATTATATTATGAATAGTATAAAGAGACCATTTAGGACAAGATATGACTCTTATAAGGTCTAGGTCCTAAGTTTTTCATATATTTTTGAGTATAATTTATAAAAGATTATATTTTATGAAGAATAAATGCTAGAAACTCTTAAAATACCAAATAAATAATCCTCTTTTTAAAAGAAATTCCTAAAAACTATTTCGGACAAGTCTATTAGGATAATAGAATCGCTTATAAGGGTAGATCCTAAGTTTTCCTTTATTTGTTAATTTTTAGTTTGGAAAATAATTTCTTAAAAGAACACTAGGATGTAGAAACTCTTAAAATATTGTGTATAATGAGTGTACATATATGTTAAAAGTTTATAAAGCGAGTCTATAAAAGATTATGCAATATAATATAATTTCTTGCAAGTTCTAGAGGGTCTAAGGTCTATATGGGTGGGCGTTATATATTTAAATTTTAATTAAAATATGTTTATAAGAGAACACTAGTATCTATAAACTCCTAAAGTATTGAATGAATTATCCCCTATTTATAAACACTTCCCCCTAACTTACCCTTATATTTTAATTTTTAGCTAAAATATGTTTCTAAAAGACTAATATTTTCTAGAAACTCTTGAAATATGGATATATATATTTTTTTAATCCTGTAAAAATCCTCCCCCAAAAAATACAGAGCACTTTGAAGTTCGAAACCGTTTTTTCTCTCAACAGTCTCTAGTTTTTTGGGATACTTATTTTTTGTTTGCCTGTTTGGTGTTGCAAGTTAAAATTGTTTTAATGCCAAAGGAGAAAGAGAAAGAGAAGGAGAAAGAAAAAGAGAAAGAGAAGGCAAGTAGAGGGTGAGGTAGAGGGAGAGGGGGGTCAGAGTGAAAGCGACGAAAATTTATGCAAATTGCGCTCTTTTTGCATATTTAAAAAGCGAATACACGAGCACTTTGCCAAAGTAATTTGTTACATAATGGCAACCAAGAGGCAGGAGGCAGGAGCCAGGATCCAGTAGCCAGTATCCTGGCACCAGGAGGCGGCAGAAAAAGCCAAAAAAAGCCAACAGAGATCCAGAATCCAGCATCACTTTCCACTTTTGGGCGCCATTTTTGTTAAAAAGTTTAATTTGGCATAAGTGCGCGCCATTTTGCAGCATTTTCTTTACTGTTTTTTTGTTTTTTTTTCATGGGGAGGTGGGGCAGAGAAATTGGAGCTACAAAATGGTGGCAAGGACAGCAACAGGAGCGACAGGACCTGCAGGAGGGGGAGTAGTAACTCAACAAAAATTATGCAAATGCCGTTTGGCTCTTAAAATATGTTAATGTTAGTCTCCTCTTGGCACTTTTTGTACTTTTGGGCTTTTAACAAATGAGTGGGTGGCCAGAAGGCCTTCTCTCCCGCCCGACCTGTTCAAGATCCATTACCACAGGCCCATGTATCATGTTTTGGGTGTTCCGGAGAGCGGAGATTAAAAAAGACAATACTGCAGAATTTCTTAAAAACGAGCTTTTATTATAGGAAACCAGAGGGACCTGAAGACAAGGTATTAAGAAATTAAAAACCACCTTAAAGGTATAAGATATTGTAATTTTTTCACTGCAATAATGGTATATATTCACCTGTTCTATCTCTAGATCTATTACCATACCCCCATGTATCAAGTTTTAAGTGTTAGAGTGAAAAAAAAGTCAACAATTTCTTAAAAGTGAAATTTTAGGCCAGAGAATCAAAGGAACTTTGTGTTCAAAACTACAAACTAACTAAAAATGATGTATGTATTTTACTTTCAACCCCTAAGTTATAGATATTTTACTTACAATATTTTTTTTATTTACATTAAAAGCAAATATTATATTACTAATATATGCGTAAAAGATCCATTACATCATGTTTGAAGTGTTTATAACACAAATTTCATAAAAACGGGCAGTTATGCTTGAGAACCAAAACGACTTAGCATTCAGAAGTTCAAAAGAAAAATTATCGTACTATTTCAACCTTAAAGTTAAAAAGATTGTGGTGTTTCCATTGCAATTATGACATTTATTGACACTTTATAGATCCATATAGATCCTTTATAGATCTCCAAATGGAGACACACACACAAAATGACCTAAAACCAAAATGTTAAGCTTATGTACTAAAAGGAATAGTTACTTACGAGTTACAAATAACTCTAAAAGTGTAGTTATTGGAGTGTTTGCCTTGCAATAATGGAAAATATTGAAGTTTCCAGATCTAGATGTATTACCATAGACCCATAAAAGGAACAAAGAAATTAAAAATTACCATTATGGTAAAGTTATTAAAGTGTGTCTAATGCAATAACGACCAATATTGGAGTGTTAAAGATGGATATTCAAGTACCATGTATCCCACAATCCCATGTATCAAGTTTTAAATGAGAACCAAGGGAGCTTAGTATTCTGAAATTAAAATATAAATATTGAAGTGCTTATGTTAAAGTAATGACAAGTATTTAAGTTCTGTTTTCCCATCAAGTTTTAAGTGCTAAAATGCAGATAATTTCTTAAAAAGGGGCTGTTCTGCTAGAGAACCCAAAAGGCACTTGTTGGTAATAGGAGGTAGGAGGTAGGAGTTAAAAATGGTCTTAACCTTGTGGACTATATGGTTATAGTTGTTGTACAGTTTTCCACTTCCATAATAACAAATATTAATGAGTCTTATGTATCGAGTTTTAAGTATTAAAATTTATAACTTAAGAACTGGCCTTAGGGCTTTGTATTTAGAAGTTATTTAGAAAATGACCTTAAGCATAGTTATAGTTATATAATTGCAAATATTTGCAATTATTTTTAGAGACTGGTGACCCCTCCTTTGAAGTGCTTTGGAAGTGTCATAAAGTGGAACATAAATCATTTCCACTGACTGAATGCAGATTACATAAGTCGTGTCATTGTTGGCAGTCAAATTAAAAAATCACACAAAAATAAAACAATAAAAAGGAAAATAAAATATTAAAAAAATGTGAATAAAAAGCGATAACAGGGGACTTTCGAAATGCGTACAAAACAGTGGGTATTATGGGGATATATAGGAGGGGATATGGACTATATGGGCCATAAATCGCGGGACACGCCCCGAGGTGTCAAGGGGATGGAGACCGGGACTGGGACTGGGACTTGGCACTCAATGTCAGATGACAAAAGCCTCCAACTCGTCAACCTCTAACGATAATTGAGTCATAAACTTAATCTAATGACGATTTATGCCAGTCAGTTCCCCTCTTGGCCGTAAATTTCATTCTAGCGGTTTTAAATCATATTTTTTTATTTCTATGAAAAAAAAAATAGAAAACAATGCCATTAAAAAATGAAAACTGACTCCCTCATTAGTAGTAGACACTATATAGTAGACTCCGGGGGGATCCTTTCTCAAGCGGAAAAGCCAGACTCGCACTAATTAACTTCCAAAAAAAAAAGTTTCAATTAAAATGTCTTTTGTTTCGTGTGATTTTTGGTTTTGGAGATTGAGTGAACCGGAAATTTTTGTCACCCCAAAAAAGTGGAAAGAGGTGGAGTTAGAGGTCCGAGGGCCTCTCTAATGAATGCACACACGTCCGCCTACCATTTTCCATTTTCCAAAAATTTTCACCACCTCACTACCTGAAAATTTCTTCATTAGCGCATAAATTAAGTTAAATTACATTTTAGTTGGCTTTATTTAAAAAAATCAGAGAATCAGAGGAAGTGAGATGATGCTTTTTATTAAAAAAAAAAGAAAAAATGTGAAACAAATTAGTTGTTAGTTGGAGTCTTAGAGGGAAGTTATTGCCATTAATCACTTACCATTAGAGGGCCAAACAATTATATTTATTTGCCTTTATCGCGGCTTATTTATCTTAATTACTTTGGGTCTATTGAGTGGCCAGCGTCCTGCGTGTTTCTACATTTCAATTTCGACGAAACTCAACGAGCAGCTGAAATAAAGACAAAAAAAATACAGAAAAAAACCAGAAACAATTCAATCAATTTTAGCCATGTTATCGCCTATCGATATCCTTCTTAATGATTACCAGAGTGGAGTGACCAAACCTTTTTTTTTTTTTTGTCGTCCATATCTCTGTTGGCCTTTTCGGAGCAATTAGAGCTGGAGGTGGAGTGAAGGCCAAGGTATCATCGCCCCCATCTCGCCGCCGGCGAGGAGTTGGAGGAGGGGCTGATGGAAAATGGTGTCGTTTTGATTCGCCGCAAAACAAAATAATTCATCAATCATGTACACTTGACCGAGCCGAGCTGGGGGGACAGTGGACATGTCCGGCTGTTTCAGATCAGAAGTTTAGAACCACACAGTGGTACCTGACTCAGTATACCTCTTTGAAGTGAAGTCCCAGTCTTCTAGAGAGTCTCCCCATCCCAGTTCCAGTTCCAATTCCAGGGACAGCATCCTTTCAGCCCGAAATCGATAGGCGACCGTGTCACAAATTATCATCAATCACTCTCAAGCGTGGGCAGCTTCTAAGGACCAACCACGCCCCTGAAATAGTTTCTCAAAAATATATAACAAGAACACTCTCTTTTAAAGGGAAACCCTTCAGTTTCAGCTTCAGCTTCGCACTTCAGCTTAACGACTGAATAATTTTAAGCAATTTAGTTAGTAAGTAATAGGGGGGGCAGCCATTCACTTGCCAAGCAAATTGACAAACGTTCAAAATGTAATCAATGCGAGATGGGTAAACCGAAACCGAAACCAACACGAAACCTGTGACTTGAACTGGAGTGGAGGTATCTCTCAGTATCGAAGTATCTCAGTATCTCAGTATCTGAGTATCTGAGTATCTCAGTATCTGAGTATGTGGAGCAGGCCACTTTTGACCAAGTTAAGTGCTCATTAATGCGTAACACGGAGATTGGCTTCAAAAGCCATGCACCGAATGCCTTTTAATTGTTATTAAATTACCTCTTGCTGGAGAGTTCACATGCCGGGGTTGGGTGAACTGAATTGAACTGGACTGTGGAGTGGACTATGGAGTGAATGTGAGGACCACACGGGAGTCACTCATTGGCATATAGACCACTATGCACTGAGAAAAAGTAAGTCTAGAGTACTACAGTCTAGAAGGAGTTAGAGACTAGAGCTCTAGTCCACTCTATTTTCTCCCAGTGCCCTCTGTTTATAAACATTATTTAACAATCTATTGTTATTTCAGGCTTTCGCCAAAGAAAACCATGATTTTGCATATTGTTCGAGCTCATTTGGAGGAGAGTCAGAGTCGAAGGGTTAGTGGCAAGTTCAATCAACTATAATGCGAAACCCAAGCCTGAGGCCTGAGGCCCGAAATGGAAGAGAAAAAGGCCAGAGAAGCCCGAGGCATTTTCATCAGGGAGCTGTAGTGCTGTAATAAGGGGGGGAGCAGCTGAAACTGAAATCGAAATCCCAAAATTATTGACACTTGAGGAGAGAACGTCGACGCCTGTGCGGCAAGCTACCGAAAATTGTTCATTAATGAAACTTAATTGATTCCATTCATTAATCATTAGCTCCCCCCCACTACCCACTACCCACTCCCTGGCTCATAATTCATCTCTCTCTGGGAGTGGGGAAGGTGACTTCCGGAGCACTTTAAGGGTTAAATGACGCAGCTTTTGAAGCTCCATCTCCTGGTCTAGCTCCTCTCCAGCCTCCAATACTTTCTCTTCGAAAAGTACGGGCTGCTATTCTCGGGTTACTGGCTCGTAAACTAAACGATGACTATATATCATATTTTCCCCCAAAAGAAATATTAGCAGGTGGTTGGGGGGTAACCCTACTCAGACAATACCCATTCTTGGAGGCCTCTCTCCATGCCAGGTGAGTCTGCAAACCAGTGTCCCCCCCCCCTACTTCCACTTATTTAATTATGCATTTTTGATTTAAAGTGTGCACAGGCGCGACAAATTTATGAGACGCGAACGAGAGGCCCCCTCTGTTGTGACACTGAAGACCAATAGACCCCCTCGACTTTTCCACATTTTCCCCTTTGATGTGGCTGCGATTGAATTACCCCACACACTAGAGAGACACACTATAGACCCTCTAGACCCGAAACACACTCCGGAATAGGTGTTAGAATAAGGGCCCCTTGGACCGGCATTAAATTTATGTCGGGCTCTTAGCCAAATCCGAATTCTATCGCTCAATTATGTTGAGATAAAAGGAAATTGCTGCGACATTAACACTTTCTTAATCAGATGTTCTGAATTTATGTTCGTCCGTGGAATTTTGAGGCGGCGTCCCGTCTGCTTTTACAAAAAAATAAAAAAAAAAAAAAGGAAAAATACAAAATCAAAATAAAAATAAAGAAAAAACTAAAAAAGAAGAATCGAACCGCCTGAACCCCCACCTTGGACCTCTTTTCGATGTCGTTGCATTAATGCCACGCGCACACTAAACGGGCCAAAGTCAAAGAAAAGTTAACCCTTTTTTTTCGATTCGAGAAAGAGTCTCCATCCACAGGGCCGCCTGAGTCCACAGGCTCTGACTCTGATACCTGGCCTGTTTATTTTAAAATTTATTACCAAAATTATCGACTAAACGATGCAAGCAAAAACAATCGATAAAAGTGAATTCTTTCGGCGGAGAGTCGCCGGAGCGAGAGGAGGCTGGGGTGGCTGGAGTGGCTGGGGGGAAAACCTTTTAATTTGCTTGTAACAAAAATTTGTTATCTCCTAAACTGTGCCATAAAAAACGAGAACGAAAAGGCCGCAGAGCCGAACCCAGATCCATTTTAATATATCACACACAGGGACAGAGGCTTCGACTCTCTCAGATCACTTGAAGAAATCATCTCTATAGTCTCTACTCTTACACTTGTATAGTCTTTTGATTAAAGTAATTTATTCTTAGTGTATAACGGACGAAAAACCGAAAAAACTAAGCCAGACACTCAGTCTCTCAGCCTCTCGGGCCAGGCTCTTAAAAGGTGTTGATGTTTAAGTTTAACATTGTTTCTCGTTATCGTTATAGTTTAGTGGCAGCGACAACAAAAGCAAACCCGACCCGATCCGACCCGATCCCATCCAATCCGATCCAATCCGACCCGACCCGGCCCACAAATCCGTAGCTGAACTCTGAAACTCTTTCCAAAAAAGAAAAATAACCGAACTTGGCTAATTGATGCAACTCTTTGGGCCCTGGGAGGCTGGTATTTTTAGCTCCGGCTCTTACAACCCAACGATAAGCATCAGCAGTGCCTCAGATAACCCATACTCATACTCATACTCACACTCATACTCACACTCATACTCACACTCATACCCATACCCAAAAAAAAGAAACAGAAACATATATACATTCGAGTATCTGGAGCAATCGCGTACAACTTTTACATTATGCACTTTTGAATACATCTTGTGGCGATAAGAGCTGGTGGTCAGAGTCCAGGCAGTGGAGTAAGTAAAGGGTATTAAAGGGGTATATAAGTTAGAAGGTCTTCTTAACTTTAGAGACTAGAGAGAGTTGAAAACTCAAAAGATACTTGTCTTTCTTAGTCAATCTGTCTATAAGTCTGGGTTAGAGTAGGTGGAGGTTAGAGGTATCTGGTACTAGTAGTCTTACAAATACCAGGGTAGCAGTGGGGTATATGCGTTATAAGGTCTTCTTAGCTTTAGAGACTAGAGAGAGTTGAAAACTCAAAAGATACTTGTCACTTTCCCATCAAGTCTGGGTTGGATAGTTTCTGGTGATAGTATCTAGTATCTGATGACAGTACTCTACTAAGTACCAGGGTAGTAGTGGGGTGTATAAGTTATAAAGTATTTTTAACCTTAGAGACTAGAGAGGGATGAAAACTGAAGAGATACTTGGCTTTATTACTTGGTACTACTACTCTATCAAGTACCAGGGTAGCAGTGGATATATAGGGTATATGCGTTATAAGGTCTTTTTAACTGAAAAAGAGGGATTAACTCTTCAGAAACTTGCTTTTTTTAGTCACTGTCTCATCAGGTCTGGGTTATAGTAGGTAGTGGTTAGAGGTATCTGGTACTAGTACTCTTCCAAATACCAGGGTAGCAGTGGGGTATATGCGTGATAAGGTCTTCTTAACTTTAGAGACTAGAGAAAGTGGAAAACTTAAGAGATACTTGCCTTTCTTAGTCAATCTCTGTATAAGTCTGGGTTATAGTAGGTAGAGGTTAGAGGTATCTGGTCGGACTCCACGAAGTACCAGGGTAGCAAAGAGGTATATTCATTGAAAGGTCTTCTTAACTAAAAAAGAGGGAGAATCTTAAGAAATACTTGCCTTTCTTAGACACTTTCTCACCAAATCTGGGTTAGGGTAGGTAGAGGTTAAAGGTACCTGGTACTAGAACTCTACCAAGTACCAGGGTAGCAGTGGGGTATATGCATTATAAGGTCTTCTCAACCAAAAAAGAGAGATAAACTCTTTAGAAACCTGCCTCTCCTAGTCACTCTCTCTTCAAGTGTAAGTTAGAGTCTTCCAGGTAGGTGATACCAAGTACTCTACCAAGTACCAGGACGTCCATCATGACCTTATCCCTACTCTCCCCGGGGTTCTTGTCTCCGCTAAAATATATTCATCACGGCCTGGGACTGATAGGAAGGCAGAGCTTTAATGAATGGCCACGGAACAGACGAAGGAGCAACCCGTTCCGAACCAAGATGACTGGAACTGAGTCCAAGGTAGGTAGGTAGGTGTGTTAATTGATGTGCCATCTCCCCATCCTCCAGAGAGGAGGGAACGGAGGCGAGGAAGGCCAGTCTTTGGCACACGTCATCGTCAGTGGACAAACGCTGGACGCGTGGGCTTATCGGTTCCCCGAAGTTTTGGGGCGTCATAAAGTTGGACGTTGTCAGGAAGGGGCCTGGGCCCGGGGCCTGGGCCTCGAGCAGGCCCTCTTTGAGTTCCAAGTTAATGCATCAATCTGGCCCAAAGGCCGCTCCAGAGAAGGGGAAGCCAGAGACGCCGGGTAACTATTTGATTTATGTAGATGGAGCTCCGAAGGAATGCCGCGATGTGTAACACAAAGAGAGTGTGCTAGAAGTCCCACTTCCCATTGCCAATAATTGCCATTTTTTTTTTTTCAATCATCTGGCCAGTTTGAGGCACTCAGAGCTTCAGTTCGAGCCATAAACCATCCATCCATCCATCCGACAGACAGACATAGACATGAGCAGAGAAACACAAAATATATTCAAATGCGGACAAGGCGAACAAACAAATATCGAATAATGAGATTCGAAAATAAATAATTTAGCACTTATCTTTAAGCAAAATGTTAACTTAATTAGATAATTACTTTAATGTCATTTTAAACAAAAACAAATGCGCTGTCCGAGCGAGCACTCTTGGCCAGAAACCGTCCAAAAAAAAACAAAAAAAAAATATATTCAAAATCGAATTGAATCGAATTCGAGTTCGAGTTCGAGGCATTAACCCACACAGACTCACATTTTAATGAATGGAGGAGCAGTTCGGATAAAACGAAAATCAAAACTGAAACTGAAACTGAATCGAAATCGGAATCGAAATCGTATTGAAATTGAATTGAAAACAAAACGTGTCGCCATCGTTTGTTTCGGAAACTTAATTAATGCACAATCTTTTATATTGTTTAAGATTGACTCAAATTATTTATTAGCGAATAAAAATAAAAACTTAACGCCATAAAAGTGTTAAAACCACTTAGCAAGCCATTTGCCAAAGTCGACTTGGGCCTCCCATCTCCCATCTCCCCACTCAGAGACCATCTCTATATATCCAAATCTGAATCTGAATCTGAATCTGAATCAAAATGCCTCCGACTCGAGGGCAAAATCATTTATATGCGTACTGGCTTTTGTGAGAAATCACTTTATTTCACAAACTTTAGAGTCTAGAGACAGTGCGTTCCGGTAGTATATCTCCAGAACTTAACAACAGACTGCCTTTAAGACTAAGACTGATAGGCATGATATTTGTATCGCAGTTTCTTGGGTTTTTTTTTAATAAATTACCCCCTCATCGATGGCTCGATTGCTTCACCTTTTAACGCTAACGCTTTAACGCTCTGCGTTTTGATTTTGTCATTTTTCTTGCCGGAATATTATGCCAGCGATTAGCATAAAAAAGCAGTTAACAATTTGTACAACATTTATCTAGTTTTTCATTTAGTCGCGATCGGACTCCAGACTCGAACTGACTCGCTTTTTAAGTGGTCTTTTGTATAATAATGTGTAGGATATGAATGGCAGGCCGTATATGTCTCTGTCTTGGGCTTGGTCTTGGTTCCACTTCGACTTCCACTTCGACTTCCACTTCGACTTCAACTTGGCTTGGTTTCTTTTTTTATTTTTCGGTCGGATTATGACCCGGTCGTCGTGGTTCATTCATGGTTTGCAGGTGTACGATACCTGGCACTCATAAACTTCCATTATTATAGGTTCTCTTTTTTAAAACTATATATCTTTATAGTTCATAGATGGGGGAGACTATTCTGCCTTTTGGCAAATCAATAGGCAGACATGACTAATTAATTACTAACTAACAATTAACAAGAGGGGGAAGATGGCAGCTTATATTTAAATATTAAAATATCTATAAGAAATATCTGATATCGTTGACAGATTCTGGTGGAAATTTTATTCATAAATTAATAATACAAATTATAGTACACATTTTGAAAAAAGTCTTTAACTTCTATCTCCAAAAACACCTTAGTTATGGCACTTCCGATCAATGTAAAAATATGGCAGCTATAGGATATAGTATACTGATATAGTCGACTGATCCCAGCAAAAGAAAAAAGTCTATAGCTTTTAAACCAAGAGATGGACAAACGGACATGCTTTCATAATATTATCTATATTATATATTATAATAGCTTAAATAATATTATCGACTCAGGAGGTGATCCTGATCAAGAATATATATACTCTATAGGTGTTATTCTCGGGGACGTGTGGCCCCACGTTTCTTTAGCAGACACTTAATGTTCCTTAATAATAATCTTTATTAATCAAAAGCTTGAAACAAAAGTATGAAAAGGTGCGCGCTAAAAAACTTCGTGCTTTTATCCACACGTTAACTTCACCCAATTTTTTCTCTTCTTCCTCTTGGCGATGGCCGACGCCGTGCCTTCTTGTGGCCGTCACTAAACCTATCGATAATTGACATGTGTGCTTATTCTAAATAATTCAAATTTAAATCAAAATTCTATAACGGCGGCAACATTCCCTCCCCCGTAATTGATCCCGGTTCGTGGTCAGTTACCATCCTCCAAGCCGACGTCCAAAACCGCTATCTTCGTTGCTGGTCTTTCCAAAACGCCGNCTTTTATTCTTTTAAAAATAATAATATTAATAATAATAATAATAATAACACATAAATAAAACAAAAAAGTGGAATAATCGAGAGGGCTTGTACTCGAACCTGGTACCCTTTTCTTCACACATGAGCTGAGAACTCTATCTCTAAGAAGGCTTTTGGCTATTCCAGATAAGGTTTTAAGACAAATATTTTCTAAAATTCACTTGTGTGGCTCCATGACGCCTCAAAGTTATATTTTAAGCTAAATTATCGATATTATCGATAACTAAATCGTACTAATTTCAATTACAAATCCCAGAATTGCTTCAAGAACGCCTCAAGAAGTCTTGTTTTAAGAAATTTCAGTGTCAGTGTAGCTTTTAACTTTTACTTAAAATTTAAATAATTTAAAAAAAAGGAGAATAATTTCCAGCAATCCATTATTAATTGTTATCGTTCCTCCGTAATCGAGTAGTGGAATCTGCTCCACGAGAGGTAATTCGAAACGCTTACAAAGTTCGAGTGGGCACAGTGGGAATTGCTCGTCAAAATAGCAATCAAAAGTAATTTGTAGCAGAACGGAAGGACTCCCAACCCTCGAGTGGCCAAGTGGCGAAGTACTGAAGTGCCTTATGCTGATGGAGTGTAGACCGTATGCCGCTGGACGACGGGGTGCTGTGTCCTGGCTCGGTCGGAGCCCGGACTCGTCCTGGAAATTCCACTTGGTTTACCGCGCACATCAACACCCTCGGCTAATTGATGACAAATTATTATTATGAGCTGCTGCGGCCGGCCTCTCGCACCCAAAGCCAAAGCCAATTTTGATGAATGGAAAATGGAAATCGACAGGACATGCTCGACAGGCAGGACTCACATGAAAAGCACCGTATGCCAACTGACAACTGTCAAATTAGCAAAAGAGAATACAATGCCAGAATTAGGGCCAGGAATTACAGGATTTTGCATATGGGAAGGGGCGAGGAAGTCAGCCACCAGTCAAGGACGAACAAAGGACGAATAAAAGGACCCTTGGGGGGTTGAAAGAGGGATCTCTTCGAGAGAGAGGGACTTCCAAGAGGGAGTCTCACTGCCAACTAAGCCCAAATATCCCTGACTTGAGGACTAATTGGAACTACTATCTCTCTCCTCAACAAGTCCTTGAAGGACTCTCGAGTTAATCTAATTCCCAACACCCCGAACAGGAGTAATTTTTATAATATTACCATTAAGCCATTAGGACGAACCCAACAACCCTCACTACCGGGTAGCCGGCTGTTGCCTTTTTTTTTGTATCGCTTTTGTTGCCAGGAGCAGGAGCAGGAGCAGCAGCAAGGACCTAGGCCCAGGATCAGGACAATTGTAAATTGGCTCGGCCCGTAATTGGATACCAATGTGGCAACTGTTTGCTTTCCGCTGCCACTGCCACTGCCACTGCCGCCTTTGTTTCGAATGTGCATTCCTTGGGCACAGCGTGAGTCCTTTCACAGGACCATTGACTGACTGACTGACTGGCTGACTGGCTGACAGGCTTGGTATTTGTTCAGCATTTAAATAGCCGCAGGCCCAGTTTAGTCACACTTCGAAGGGCAACAAAAAAAAACTAATAAAGACGAGCATTTGTTTTCCATTTCCAACTGGGAACTGCCAACTGGCAACTGGCAACATGCCACGTGCCGCACTCTGGCAAACAAAAGCTTGACTTTTGGCGCCTTCTTAGATCCTGGGGCCAACCTGTCCGAGTGTCCTTTGGACCACACACACTCTCGACTCACGGCTAACGGGACTTGGCCTTAAAAAAAAGCTAAAAAAAAAACACAGTCAGGTATCGGTTTTCGGTATCAAATGGCCTGGGATCGCATTGCCTTCATCAGCACTCGGCTGTGAGAACCTTTTGACATTGGCGTGTGCCCGCCGAATAAGATTTTGATACCCTATAGAAGGGGTATATACTAAAGAGGGTATACAGGGTATACTATAGACTATAGATTAGTAGAAGAAACTGCCCTAGAACTTGACTTTTAACCCGATTATTATCAGAAACCCCTACTTTAGTTTAGTTATTTGTTCCTCCAGGATATCCCCCTTGTAGACTACCACTCCCCACACTGACCCCTGCCAGTCTGATTGCCTTTGGCAGCCAGCACAGTTAGAATTGATTGAAAAACCAAAATCCGAAAACCGCAAATGCAATTGCAGACCGAATTGCAAATCGAACGCATGCAAATTGGGCCGCAGCCGAGTGGCTCAGTGGCTCTTGGTGGTTTTCAGTGGCAGGTTCAAAACCAGTAGCCGCCAAACCAAGTTCATAACCAAGACTCTCCACCATCCATCCATCCATCCAGTGGATCAAATTGGCAGCGTTTAACTGGCGGCGACGACCGACAAATCGATTTTTCTGATCCCTGGCGCCACGAAGCCCATTTACGGTAATTTAAAGCCACCGACCAAGAAAACAGGCACATCTCTCTACGGTCCTCCGGACCAGGCTATTGATATAACCTTGCTGCCATAAATCTTCACTGATTTCCTGACGACCTCACCCACTCCCTCCACTATTCCAATATCCATTCCGATTCCGATTCTGATTCTGATTCTGATTCCGGCATCTAATTCGATAAATACACGCATTTAAGGACACAAATTTATTGATAACGGAAGCCTTCTGCCACTGCCAGGCTTCCAGCCAACCCCCGAATGTCCTGTCTATGCTACACTGAGAGAAGTCTTTCCACAAGGAAGCTCCTTGTAGAACCCTAATATCCCTGAGATTCTCTCAGTGCCTCCTCGTCTTTGTGCGCAACAAATTGCCTGTGTAATGAAGCAGCATCTCCTCCCATCCTGCCGTCCTGCCATCCTGCCGTCCTGCCCTCCAGTCCTGCTCCAGTCCATCCTGCAGGCAGTGCGTCGGCATCCTGTGACAAATTAGCCTCACAAAGAAGTCGACGGGAAGTGCATAAAAAAAAGGAGAGACGCACCACCCAGACCCCTTGCCAGAAACTTCTCAATTAGCTTTTAAAAGTGGGTGGCTGGGTGGCTGGGTGGTTGGGTGGTTGGGTGGTTGGGTGGTTGGGTGGCTGGATAGTAATGTGGGTGGTGGTGCGACGGCAAACGCATTGCAATTGCTTCCGGTGTGAAAGCACTTTGTCAGCTCGGATGCACAAAAGACACCAATCCGTAGCAGTTCCGTAGTCCTGGAAGCGATTGAATCGAATGGCAATGGGCCTTCCAGCTATTTACATATCCGTTCTACATAAACTCCATAATTGTTTTCTGTTTCTTCCCGATATTGTGATTGATAAATTAAGTGTAACGGAAAGTACATAAAAAATTGTATATTTCTTTGTATTTTTGGCCGAAAGAGGGGGAGGGAGGCTGGAAGGCAACATACCCCCATCGAGGAGGCTATTTCTTAGCCAATTTTGATTTGATTCTTAGGGGGATTACTTTGAGATACTTTTGAATCTATCTACTATCCATTCTCCATCAGATTCTGGGAGCATCATATTTTTTAGACTTTTTTTCAAATTTCCTGCAAGACTCTCTTCGAAAGGCCCGGAAATGCCTATGTGACTCCCAGCGATGGCTATTTCTTTGACAATTCCCTTCCGATTCTTGGGCGAATTACCTTTAAAGATTTTTAAATCGATTTACTCTCATTTTGCCTAAAAATCAGGGCAGGAATAATTTTTTTTAGAATTTGTTTCAAACTTTCTGGGGTCTTCCCTTCAAAAACTTATATAATGACCCATATGGCCCTCCGCTATGGCTATATCTTTTATAATATTCAACCGATTCTTAAGCCGATTACCTTGAAAGATTCGTAGATCGATTTACTATAACCCTTCCTTAAAATATACTGCCTCGGGGAAATAAAATAATATTTTGTGAGATATTTTGTAAAATTTTCTAGGGAGTCGCCTTCAGAAGTCCTGGAAATGTCTAATGTTCCTCGTCTATGGCTATATCTTTGCCAATTTCGATCCGATTCTTAAGCGGAATGCCTTTAAAAATTGATGGCTCTTTTAATAACATTCTGCATCCAAAATTTAGGAACCAAATATTTTTAAGCTTTTTTATCAAATTTCCTTTTCGACTATTCATGAAATGACTATATGGCCAATAGCGATGTCTATAACTTTTTCAATTTCCATGATACTCTTAAACTTAATACCTTTCTATTATTTGTAGATAGATTAACTATCGCTTTTCATCAAAATCTAAGTAAAATAGATTTTTTTGATTTTATTCTCCAATTTTCTAGGAGGTCTCCTTCAAAATCCTCTTCCATAATAAACGCCATAAAATTCTATGGCGTTCCGCAATGGCTATATCTTCGTGAATATTTCTCCGATTCTTAAGTCGAATTCCTTTAAACATTTGAAGATAAATTTACTATCATTTTGCATTAAAATCTAAAAGCAAAATTTTTTTTTTTTATTTTCTAGGAAACCCAGAAAATTGACCACTTGGCACCCAGCCCCAAATGACCATATCTTTGGCATTACTTACTAATTAATAATATAGCATTGCATTGGTATCACTTCCTAAGAATTTTCCTAAAGATTTGTGGATTAAATAACCATAATTCCGCATTAAAATCTACAAAAAACATTTATTTATAATCTTAAATGCCATTTTCTGATGAATCCCTTCCAAAAAATTCATGAAATATTACAATCTACAATCGAGTCATTGGCTCCATTTTTTTGTAAACTTTTTCAACGCGAAGGATTAGCTTTGGGGGGGAGTCCTGGCCTGGTCTGTCCTGGCCTGGCCGCTTTGTCTGCTTAATCAACTGTGAGATGACAACAAAAATATGCAAATGCCCCAGAAACCACCAACCACCACCCACCACCCACCGGCTACTTTGGTGTTTCTTATTTGTATATTTTTGTTATTTATATATTTTTGTGTGTCGAAAAGTCGAAAGTTTGGGTCTCTGGGAGGGTTTGGGTCTCAGTGAAAAGTTTCGCACGGTCTGGCGGTTTGACGGGCCACTCATAAATTTATAAGTACTCGACGGCACTGGCACTCGTAGTCGGCAGTCAACAGTCGGCACTCATAAAAATTTCAAATCGATGCGAAAAAAAATGTCGAGATGGCGGGAGGGGGAAAACCGCAGCGAATAATCAATTTGTTACAGAGGCGTTTGGCAAACGTTTCAAAATCGAATCGAAACGAAATGTGATGAGAAGTTGGAGAAGGAGAAGGGGAACCCTACGCACAATTACTGAGCTATATATACAGTATAATCCGAAGCCATCGACACTTGACTTGGATGACGACGCAGCCACTTCACGCAGGGTCTGAGAATCCGGATCAGAGTCAGGAGTCAGGAGTCCGGAGTCAGGATCAAGGAAGAAATCAACTCCGCAAAAGGGGTTGTGTGTTTTGTGTGTGTGCGGCACTCGAAGGCAACGCAAATTGAATTCGCTTAGCCGCAACCCCATAAATTAAAACATTAACCAAGACATCGAACGACGGCCCATGGACTATGGAACTATGGGATATGGGCGACGGGAAGTCGGAGTGCTGAAATTGAAATTGTCATAAAAGTAGCGAAAATGGCAAGCGGCATGTAAACAGGCAAAACAAACAGCAACGGGGTAGGTCCTGCCACCAGCTAGAGATGGGAGGAAAGGATATACATATATTATATATATGGAGAAAAAAGGAAATCAATTTATGACCAAGGATATAAAAGATCGATTATTACTAGGCAGAACTAGATAGGTAGTAGAGTGTGGATTATTAGATTAATTTACTCTTTAGATTAGTAGATTAATATAATATATAAATACTTAGAAACCATAGAATATTATAGAAAACTATACCTTTAAATACTATACGACTACTACTATCCTATTACTTATACTATTTCAAACCATTCATATATACAATAGAAAAATTACTACCAGATAGTAGATAGATAGTGGGTTAATTTTGGGTAGATAGAACATAAATCATAGACAAAAAATAGATACTTTAAGGCTATTACTTTATTATTTAGTAATACTATACCGCTTATACAAGTTATACCAAGTAATACTATACCACTACTATACTATAATATAGAAATAATAGTAACATAACTACTAGGAGGTGGATAAATAGTAGAAATACTTTAGATAAATACCTAAAGACTATATATTTATACTATTCTAAATTATACAAAACTATACAAACCTGTACTATACTACTACTATGCTATACTAATAATAATTCTATTCCGTACCATATATATGTTAGATCTAATAGACAGATTAGTACTAGATTGTAAATAGATAGAGGGTTGATAGTGGATATATAGTAGATACATGTATTAAAGATGGATAATTTGAGACTATTACTATATGAAGTATCGTATATGAAGTGAATATATACCACATAATGCTATATTATACTATATTATTAATTTACTAAGTAAAATAAATATATTAAATATATATTATATACATATATGATCAGCTGAAAACTAAGTTATTAGAAGGAACTACTTAAGTAAAGGACTTTATTTATTATAATTTATATAGAATCCAAAGTAAACTTTACTCTCTGCTCCCAACAGAGAGACTCACGCTGCCATCTCTAGCAGATATGCGTTCAGTGGCTTGGTGGTTGATCCGCACCGCTCCCAGCGCCCCTCTTCTCGCCCTTCCCCCTGCCGCCTGGCAAGTCAATTAGAAACGTTTCAGGACTCGAGTGGCGAGCGGCGTCTTTCGCGCAGGACTCCTTGCCAGGCCCTTGGCAGGATGGCAGGACCCTTGGCAAATGTTAACAATTTCTAAGTGAGCAGTTTAGTGGTCGGTCGGTTGGTGGGTCGGTCGTTCGGCCTGGCAGGACTCTTCCCAGGCAGGATCAGGCTCAGGCTCAGGCTCAGGCTCAGACTGAGGCACTCTCCACACACTCCTTGCCAAAATCCGCAAAAATGCAACAGTTTTTCAAGGACCCCCGAGAGTATCGAGTATCGCATATCGCCTCTTCGCTTCGACTTCTCGGCTCGTGTGTCAGCTCGCATTAAAATCAGGATCCGAGTCCTTAAGTTCCCAAACAAAGCCCAGTTCGCTCCGTTTTTTTTTTTCTGAATTGCTCTTTTTTCTTTTTATTTTTTTCTTCTTTTTTTTTTTACTTTATTATTACACTACACACAATAGACGCCTTAAGACTAGGCACAAAAAAAAAAGTTTTAAAAAAAATTATGATTGTTTGGAAAAAAAAATGGTTTTTGTTTTTGTTGTTGGTCTGCCGCTGCTTATTTACAAAAATCATTTACAAAAATTTACAAA
>JAJJHT010004648.1:2191362-2201510 GCA_021223865.1 Drosophila pandora | reverse complement strand
CTTGAGAAAAAAGGACGATCCTGACAAGTCCTTTCGATTAATCACAAGAACTGCCAAGTCACTCTGGCCCGTCTCATGTCCCGTTGAGCGGCTTTAAGGATTCCCGCCCGACTGTTTATATTTCGCACTTAATTGTTTTGTCATTAATCTTAAGCCAGCCCACCACATACAAAAAAAAAACACAAAAATTGAAAATACATGTAAAATGTAAATAAAAATACTCTAAGCCGTAAGGCCTAATTGGCAGGGACACGCCTCTCTCTCTCCCTCCCTGCTGCTCCTTTCCCTCCGATATCCTTCTTTTTTTTTGGCAAATCCTTTAATTGTTTTTGTGGCGCCAGGTCTGAGACGGAAACTAGAACTAGAACCAGGTCGATTTTGGGTTTTATTTTCCACTTTTTTTACGTTTTTGTGCCCATTCATGGCCGGAGTGGCAGGAGCAGCTGTGAAAATTGTTTCCTTTTTTCGAAAATGACTTTTCAAGGATCAAGGATCAGTTACAGTGTCTCTCTAGCACTTTCTTAGTCAAGATTAAAGTCAGAAACTTAAAAGAGCAGACTCCGGAGAGCAAAAATTCACATCCGGTTGTGTTTTTTTTTTGCTCCGTCAGCAGACAGTCTGCTCTGCTTCTTATAGAGTATATTTTTGAAAAAAAAAAAAAAAAATATCAAAAATAGTGACAAGTCATTGGGCAATAATTAAAAACGAAAATAAAACGCGATCGAACGTAATAAGGCAGCAGAAGCAGAAGCACAAAAAACGCAACAGTAACAGCAACGTAACGAAAGACTTAGGCAACAAACTTGCACTGAGAAAAAAATGGAAATGAAAATGAAAAGAAAAAGAAAAATAAAATTTAACGATTTTTACGAGACAGAGCGCAAAATGCAGCAAATTAAGTAATCAGCATAAAAAAATAAAAACAAAAAAAACAAAACAGAAAAAAATTACAAACACGCCGAGATATCCGAGAGAGGCATTAAAATGATTTTTATTGGAAAAGTGCGCGAAGAAATGGGCGCAACCCATTAAAGGCGCTGATTAGCGGGCCTTAACCCCACACCGCCACGCCACTGCTTAACCCATTAATCCCCGGGGCATGAAAGGCGCCGCTACTCACCTGCGGTTCTGGTACCAGGTCTTCACCTGGCAGTCGCTCAGCTCCAGCTTATTGGCCAGCTCCATGCGGTCCTGGACGCTCAGATACTTCTGCCGCTCGAAGGACTTCTCCAAGGTCTGCAGCTGATGGTCCGTGAAGGCGGTCCTGGCCTTCCGCTGCTTCTTGCTCAGGCTGAGGCTCAAATGGGAGGAGGAGTCGCCATTAGCGGAGCTGCCGTTCTTCAAACTGTCCTCGCCATCATCGTCCTTGCCACCTAAAAAATAAAGAGTATTTTTTTTAATTATTTATTTATTTTTAAAGTTAAAAAATATTATTTTCTTGGTATCTGAAAGATAGTAGCAATTCTTCCCGCCTCTCTTGTAGATTCTTCGGACATATCTCATATTTGCAATTTTCTGCAACATTTACGCGCTTTTTTGTTCTTTTATGGCCGGCCAACATGCAACAAGATCGTGCCTCATGGGGCAACATGCATGTGGCAACATTGTTATTTTTGTTGTTTTTAGTCTTTTGCTAATTTGCAATTAAACAGTTTATGAGCACAAATTACAACAAGAGAAGCAACAACAAACAATTATCAGCATTACCTTAATGGATATATGCGGCATGGATGGATGGGATGGTTGTTGCAACCTGATGCCAAGAAGACCAGAAGACCAGTCTTATTATGTGTTTTTGAAGAGATGGCTAATTAAAAAAGTCTTTAAATGTGCTTAATTTTTCAAATTTTAAATTAAAAATAAACCAAAAATAAAAAAGATGCAAGAACTTCTCTCAGTGACGACTGAGGCACTTACTACTCTACTCCACTCTACTCTCTTTCAGTCACGCCTTCCTCTTCCGCCTTGCCCCACCATCCTCCCCCCTCTGGTGGCAACACCCACTAGCATACATTTTTTTTTTTGTATTTTCTTTTTAGTTCATTTTTAATGCATTTAATAGCGGTTCCCCTGAAGAAGTTTGACTTTCGAAGCATTTCCGCAATTTCTGTTCCACACTTGGCAGTGCCCATGTATCTGCCACTGCCACTGCCTCTGCACCCCCTCTCTGCACCCCCCTTGTGTGTTTGTTTCGCATTCGCATTTGTAATTAAGTGCTTGTGGCTAAACTGTATTAAACATGCTTAAGTGTGCAGCTCTGACTTCCTTAGGCTGGCCTGCCAGTTGCCACTTGCCAGTTGCCAGTTGCTAGTTGCAAGTTTGCCTGCTTTTTTTTTTTTGCATTTTAATTGTGCAACATCTATGGGAAGAAGAAGCAACAGCAAAAGCACCACCACACATTTGCAATTGGCCTTTTTGCATTTTAATTAGAAGAACCTAACCGTCTCCCCCCTTTTTTTTATTTTTGCACTTATTTCCAGACATTGCTGTCTCGGGAAGCTCGTCTTTTTTTTTTTTTTAGTATTTTTAAACGTTTATCAACATTTTGATAATGTTGGCGTTTAGTGCAGTCTACAACAACAACAACAATAATGTGAGCTTACATAACGGTTGTTGGGAGTCTTCGTGCTGCCTTCATGCCTTTTATTATAAATAGTAATTATAATTAATTTTTTTTAAGCATTTCCTTCACGGAAAATGGCTGGCGCATAAAATCAGGAACAAAAAACGAATTAAAAATTTTAAGAAAAAAATAATATTCAATAAAGTGTTGGGAGAAAAAAATGAATACTTTAATATAATAATGACATAAAGTGCTTAAAACTGAAAATTAAGCATGAAATTGAATAATAGAATAAAAAATTAAAGAGAACTGGCCGAAAATGTTAATAATTTATTTATAATTTTGGCAAAAATGACACAAAAAAGAGCAACCAATTAACCTTTATGCTTAAATTTGCGATAAAACTCACTGAAAAATCAATCAAAGCGAAAAAACAAAGAAAATAAAAGAAATAAAAAATCAAAGAAACAAAAGACTTAAGCAACGAACTTGGCCCAAGCGCACGTGATTTGAGGGACCTGGGGGATCGGCGGGAGATGGAGTGGTGAGTTGATCCATTAAACCCTGGGCGGGATTAAGTGGATGAGCTGGAAGCCAAAGCAAAAAGTCTTGAAATTCCTGAAATGCCCGAAAGATGATGCCCCAAAATATCAATTTCAATTCAAAAATCATTTCTCCGCTCTGATCCTTGGCACTTGACGGAGGCATTGGAGTGGCAACAGTGGAGTGGAGTGGGGATCAGTGTACAGTTCACTGGGCAGGCTTGTGGGTCAATTTCAAACGCGGTAAGGGCCAGGGCCAGGGCCAGGGCCAAGAAGACTGCAGCAGAAGAAGACTGCTGGAGAAGAAGACTGCAGCAGAAGACGAGCCAGAAGAACAACAACTGTCGCTCGCACGCGTCTCAAGTGACACGCGGCGAGTGTTGAACGCGTTCGAATGCCTCTTCCCTCTCTCTCTCTTGGAGTCTTCTCTCTTTCTATTCTTAATATCCCTATTCTCCTTCTTCTTCTTCTTTTTTTTTTAAGGATTCGGCTAAGCCTGGGTGGGCTTTAGTTTGCGGTTTTCTTGCAACTTTTAATAATTATTTTTGGAATCTTGTTTCTAGATATAGAGAAAGACAGAAAGAGAGAGAGACAAACTGTAGAAAGAGACAAAGCATATCCAAAAAAACCGAAAAATGTCAATGGGTGTATAATATTTTTTTGTTTTTTTGTGACTTGGTGTGTGGGTTTCTCCAGCAGATTAAATTTAATTTTTGATTTCTTTAGTTTTTATTATTTTTTTTTTTTTATTTTTATTTAAACAACAACAACAGCCGAGTGTGTGTGTGTGTGGCTGACTGGCTTTGTTTGGCTTGTGTCTCAAATCAAAGCAATTTAAGACAGCGGGAAGTCGAGAGCAGACGGGGGGTCCCTCACTGGGGACTCCTTTGATTCGATCTCTGGGCAATCTTCTCTTTCTCGGTTTATAGTTTAATTTGTTAATTGATTCTGGCACAAGTCAACAAATGTGAAAATTGTCCATAAAATTGGATAAAATTATTGCCGCCATAAGAGGAACTATCAGAGAAGGAGACTTGAGCCCAAAAATCAAGAACAAAATCAATTGAAAATGCAAGATTACTTTTAAATAGTAATTTGTTATAATTTGCATAACGTTTAAAAGCAAAATCAATTAAATTGTTGCAAGCAAGTCAGTGGGTAGAGGGGGCAGGGGGGGATAGACACAATCAAGGGCATTTTTCTAGCAATTCTAGCTGATATTCCAGCCATTCTAGCTGTCTCGGTGACAGTTCTGAATGGAAAATAAGCTGAAATAAGTGCACACTTTGCTAATCCACAAGGGGTGGGGGGGGAGAGGGGAGAGGGGAAAAGATAGTGCCACCAAGACACCTGCCTCTCAGACTCACCTGTGCCAGACACCCCTCTCTGTCTCTGCCTCTACCCCTGCCCCTTACCAGCATTCTTTCGAGCCTCACAATTTATGGTGGTTGTTGTTGCGGTTGCTGTTGCTGTTGTTGTTGCCTTTGTTGTTGTTGTTGCTCGTTATCTATTAGCTAACAGCCACGGCAACAGAAACAACAACACAACCAACACCTCGCCTCGATAATGCACTCCACATACGGAGCCCAGACCGGAGGAAGTCAAGGGTCAGGGATTGGTTTCAAGATTGCCGCCAGTTGGCAGCTTGTTTTCTGGGCCTAGTTTCGAGGGATTCAATACTATTACTTTATATATTCACACTTTTCTGATTATCAGTTTCTTTCGTCACAAAAATAAAGCATTTTTTGGGGAAACTTTCACGGAAATCGAGGAAGTCAAGGCTTGTCTGTAGCTTGTTTTTTTTTAAAAGATAGTCCTAGCTTACGAAGAAAAGAGTTAAGATCTGAAACGCTTTAATTATTTAATTTCTTTCGTCACAAAACTAAGTCCGTTGCTAATTATTTAATCGAAGAACAAATATGACAAGACAATGTAGCTTATTTTCCTTCAAAAATAGCCCTACTTCATAAAGTTTTTAGAAAAGAGAACTAAAATCTTCCAATTTAATCAGTTTCTTTCGTCACAAAACTAAGTCATTTGCTTAGAAATATCAAACACTAAGAAAAATAAGGGTATGCACCATGTTTTCCCTGAAAGATAGTCCTAGTTACACCAATCTAAAGAAGTAGGATATGAAACCCCCTCTTTATCAAGTTTCTTTCGTCACAAGACTAAGTAATTTGTTCAAAAAACTTTCACTAAACTAATTATATAGTGGAAGAACAAGGAAGACAAGGGTCTGTATCGGATTTTCCTTATAGGATTTATAAATGTTATGAAATCAAAAGAAATTTGATCTAAAACCCACTATTTGTTCAGTTTCTTTCGTCACAAACCTTAATTCCTTGATCGAACAACAAGGAAGTTAAGGTTCTGTCACTTGTTTTTTCTGCAGTCCTAGTTTCTGAAATCCAAAGAAATTAAATTTAAAACCAACTACGTCCAGCTTCTTTCGAAGACAAAACTAAATAATTTATTTAAGAAAATATCACAGAACTAATTATATGATGAGAAAAGAAGGAAGTTAGGGTTCTGTTACTTTTTTTCTCTGCAAGATAGTCCTAGTTTCTGAAATCCAAAATAAATGCGATCTAAAACCCCCTACTTATCCAGTTTCCTTCGTCACGAACCCTAATCATTAGCTTGAAAAACTTTCACTCTACAAATTATATGCAATTTGTGACTTGATTTATGGCTTCTGGGGAATATTAATGCCGAGTGATAACTCATCGGGGGAGCACACACACCCCTAGCCATCAGTCCTAGGCCCCAAATCACTCCAAATCGAACTCGATTCTCGTATAATTCTATTTAATTTAATTAATTTAGTTCCAAAACTCACCGCAGTCGTCGCTGTCGCTGTCATCGATCGTACTGGCCTGATCGCCACTGATGCTGCTTCCTGCCCCACCTAGCAGTATGCTGCCATTGTTGTTGTTGTTGTTGCCACTTGAAACATTATTGTTGTTGTTGTTACTGCTACTACCATTATTGTTATTGTTGTTGTTGCCATTTGCACCACTCAGTTGCTGCAACATTAGCGGCGATCTTGACCGCTCGTCGTGGTGGCTGGGATGCTGCTGGTGGTTGAGATGATGTTGCTGCTGCTGCAGCTGCTGTTGTTGCTGTTGCTGCTGCTGCTGCTGCTGCTGGTGGTGGTGGTGGTGCGTCTGCTCCAGGGGCAGGCCGTGGCGGTGCAGCGCCTCCAGGCGGTCCCTCTCCATTTGCTGCAGGTGGTGCGGATGGTGGCTCAGCGAGTGCTGCAGGCCGTAGTGGGCGGGCGGAAAGTGATGCAGCATCGGGTGGTAGGGATGGTGTGGGTGGTGCGACTCCCGTTCCCTCTCACGCTCCCTCTCCCGCTCCCTCTCCCTCTCCCGCTCCCTCTCGAAGCGCAGCAGTTGCTGCTGTTGCACGATATATTGCTGCAAGGCGGCTTGCTGCTGCTGATGCTGCTGTTGCTGGTGGTGCTGTTGCTGTTGCTGCTGGTGGTGCTGCTGGTGGTGATGGTGCAGGGCCTGGTCCCTGTCCTGGGGATCCTGGGGACTGCCACGCCCGGCCGCCGCCAGTGCAGCCGCTGCTGCTGCCGCCGCCGCCGAAGCGGCCGCTGCTCCGGCCAAAATATCCGTGATCATGAACCGGGATCGGGTGGCCTGTGTGGTGGTTGTGGTGGCTGCCACCGCTGCCGCCGCCACTCCGGCTGGCATTGCCGCCGGCAGAGCACCGCCGGGCGGTGAGTCGCGCAACCTGGCGCCACCGCCGACGGCAGCGGGATGGTTGGTACCGCTCGTCGGCGCACTGGCGGTACCGCCAACGGGATTGGCCGTTGCTGCGGACATTTCCGGTGGCATTGTGGTCATGTGTTGGTCCTGCACTACCGTTATGCACTCGAAAAAAATTCACGTGGCTTGTGGACCAGATTAGTAGGCACTTGTATCTGGTAGATTGTTTTTTTTTTTTTTCTATTCAAGAGTTATCTGACGGATTCACGTAAAAAAGCGGAGTTCACTACCGACGTGGAGATGTTGGGGAGCGGAGCAGTGCTTGCGAAACAACCGCTCGCCTTTGGCTTTCGACCGAAACTGAAACTGGAACTGAGCTGGCGAGCAACTGGCCAGTCAGTCAGCCAGCCAGCCAGCCAGCCACCTCCGGCAGCAACAAATTGCCACCAAAAACAACAACAACACTAGCAACATCGGGCCAAAACAGAAACAAAAACAAAAACAAAAGAAAAAGAAAAACATCAAAAACCAGTTGAGTCTCTTTTGAATTGTGACACCTGTCGTTGTCTCTTTCTGTCTAGCGGATTTGGCCAAGTGGTGTGGTGGGTTTGCACGTGTGCCCTCTCTCTCGCTCTCTCTCTCTCTCTAGCTCTCTGGAGTAACAGGCCCGGCCGTGTCTATTGCCCGCATTTATTGGTCGTAATTGGCAGCAATTGACATTCATTAGGCTTCAATCAGCGGCACTTGAGAGAGTGCTTCAATGTGTGAGTGTGTGTGTGGGGGTGTGGTGAGTTTCCGTTCACAATGGCCGCTCTAACGGTTATTTTTATGGCAACTCTACGTTACTTTCCTAGCTTTTGTTTGTTAAAAATTCTTTTTTAATTAAATCACATCACTATCACGTTTCAACCCTTAATTTGCAATTTAACCCTTAAGCCCTACTTATAGAATTTATTTTTAAATATTCCTACATCCCTAATGGCTTAATTGAGTCCTTAAGGGGAGTCCTTGCTCACTAATAGGCTTTAACAAAAAAGGGGATATACTTATGACACTTAATATTTATATTTAAAAATATTTATTCTCTTAAATCTTTTTATAATATTTTTAATATTATTATTATCTCGTAGATCCTTTAGTTCCCCACTTGCCATAAACTTTTTTTGGCGAAACCCACCACGATTATAGTAGAAACTCAACAGCTGCCTGGTATCTGATGGATACGCGAAGATAGCGAGATGGCAAGATGGATGGATGGATGGGATGCTGTCAACCCTGTTTTGGGCCAGGCCACGCCTCCTTAAACTGGTTCACACACACACACACACACACACACTCTCGCAGTGGATGTCTAGATGTCTGGAGTGGCTAGGCCCGTCTCTCTCGCACTCCCTGCCCCTGGCTAGCCCCCTCTCACTCTCTGGCCCTGTTGTTGCTGCTGCTGCTGCTGTCTTTTGTTATTTTTGCGCTTGTTAACACTTTTTGTTTGGCATTTAAACAGTAAATTGGCAGCAGTTAAATGATGCCAGCTCTCTCTCTCTTGCACACTCTGTTGCTATCTCTTTCGCCAACTGTCCTGCAAATACATATGCAATATATATTTTTTTTTTTTTTTGGCCTTTACTTCTTTACTTAACTGATATCGATGCCAATTTGCTGCCTAATGTCCAAGTGAATGGCGAGACTAGTGAGCGAGTGGATGGAGAGATGCTGGGGGAGGCACCTCCCCCAACCGGAGGCCGTCCTTGCGGCGGACTCTGCCCCCCTCACCCCTTTAGATGCACACAAAAATGGCCAACGGCAATTGTCTGGAATTATTCACCATCGGCTTCCTGTTTGGATGATAATATCGTGATATTCCCGGAACCGCCATCCTCCAGCTAGCAAACCATCCAGCCTGCTTCCATGTGGTTAGAGGAGGGATCTGCCCCCTGCCAAGCCCCCTGCTGACATTTACGACCTGGCTAACTGGCCAACTGGCTAACTGACTAACTGGCCAACTAACTATGTGGCAAACGATCGGTTTAGGCAGGAAAGTGCAGACGTGACCGGGATGAAAATCATTGCCAATCGCGGAGGTTTTCTTTATTTTCTATGCCCCCTCCCCTACTCCTGTCAGGAGAGGCAAGACAACCAAAACTCCCATATCCTTCATCCCGGAGGCTGGAATCTCAAGAAGGGAGCCATAATTGTTTCATTTTTCTAAATAATATCTCTTTCCTATCCTGTCATGTTGTAAGGCAAATAAAGGAAGCAAGTATCTTCTCCAAACTTTGCTTATAATTATTACTAAAACTATGATTGTCTTTTGGGAAGGAACTATCTTACTTCTAACTCCTTATCCTGGAGGGAAAATGGGGAAGAATAAAGATGTATCTTTAACTCAAGATTTTACTTTTAATTCTCTCTTCATTTTTATAACTAATATTCCTCCTATTACTCGTATTCTACGGTTTAGTATTATTATAGTATAGTATAAATAGTATTATCCATCTTCTATAAAGAATCTATCTTAGTTTCATCTTAGTTCTAAAAGATCTATCTTATTCTTATCATTCTAGAGGGTAAATAGACTGAAGACTGGCTTCTCTAAACTTTAGATTAAAAATTCTCCATTAATCACCATTAATTCTTTTAAGTAAATAATAATTATATTTTCTTCTAAGGAATAGTTTATATAGTTTATATTCTATATTTTTTATATATACATCATAGTAATCTAATCATAGAAACTATCTATCCCCTCCTATCATATCATCCTGGCCTGAAAATATGTAAACCAAAGAAAGTCTTCCCTTAATTTAAAATTAGTTAAACACTACTAACTATTATATTTCGGGAAGTATTATCTCACTCCTATCATATCATCCTGGAGGGTATATACTTGATTCCCTAAACTTTAAATTAAAAATGAATCAATGACTGTCAATTTTTGTAGCTAATAGACCTCAGATTACTCCGATTACTATATGATACTACAATACTACAATACTCTAGTATATATAGTAGTATAGTATAGTAGTCTCTAGAGTAGTATCTATCTGCTATAAACTAACCATCATACTACTAACCCCGCTTATCATCTCACCTTGGAGGGTAATGGACCGGAGATGCTCTGAACTTTCAATTAGTAATTCTCTATTAGTAACTGTTTATTGGTAACTGAAGTAATTATAACTAATAGACCTATTATCTTTAAAGGTATCAATTTCTACAACCAAATAGTAGTATCTATCTTTTAAAAAGGCACTCTTACTCACATTATCTTCTATCATCCTGGAGGGTAAATAGATTCAAGACTTTAAATTGTAAACTCCTATTTAA
>JAJJHT010004648.1:2142198-2165045 GCA_021223865.1 Drosophila pandora | reverse complement strand
GTTATGGACGGCAATTAGAAAGAGAGAGAGAAAGAGAGAGCATCATGCCAGACATGACCGAGAAGGAGAAGGCAACACGTTTTTTTAGTGCAATGAGGCGACATATTTAAAAAGCAACAAATTACAAATTAAAAATTAAAAAATTATAAATTACAAATTAAACACTAAAACTAAATAATAATTAAAACGGAAATGCAAAACAGACAACAAATCGAGGAAAAGAAACAAGAAAACGATTAAGTACTACTATATGCATAATAAAAATAAAACAATAAAGTAAATCTACAAAAAAAATACTAAAAATTAAAACAGTCTTATTATTAATAATTCAAATATTTCAGAATTTTTATCAATTTCATAATTTTATGATTAAAACTTGTCATAAAATGTTTGAAATTTAATCTAGTAATCCCCCTTTTTCCTAGTCTTACAATAAATCCTATAAATCACAAATACTAAATCTAGTATAGCCCTCCTAGGATGACTCATAAATTAAAAAATTCTCTTGAAAATGGACACTTTATGGAACACATTCTGGGCCCTGGAGATATGAAAAGCATTAACTTTTTTTTACTTTTTTTGTTGGCTGTTTGCGCCATTAAACCATGTCGATAAGGATCCCCGTAATCTTGGTATTCTCGGACCCTCCATCTAATCGCTGCCAGCTTATCAGCCATGGGGCTTCTCACGTGGCCTGGCGGGGGATGGGGCAGGGGCATGGGGCATTTAAAAATCAAATCAAGTGTCCAAATCAATCAGGGTCTGAGGTCTGAGGTGTCCGGATGTCGATAGCGCCACTGGAATGGCCGATTCGGGGCTAAGGAGTAATACAACTCTATATGGGAACCCCTGAATTATTTTTTAGTGGGTCTTGGTAATAAATAGTCTTTTAAATTTAAAGACAAATTGACGAATAATTCATTTAAGATTAGAGTTAAGAGCGTTAAAATCAACTCCCTTAACTATGAAATATTATATTTAAACTTTGGTCTAAAACTAAAGCCTACTTTTGGGCATTAGGTCTTGTGAGAGCAATGTGAGAAAGCCTTGGTCTTCTTTTAGGCTTTTCTGTCTAAATTTTAAACAATATTCATCTTAAATGAGTGTTGGTAACAGAATGTGATCTTTAAGATCTAATTTTCAAGTTTTGGCTTAATAAGTTTATTTTTTACAAAGAGAGTACCTTATATTTTATATTTAAAACTCTTAAGGGGAGCTTGCTTTAGAGGCTTCAAAAAAATCTATATTTTCAGGGATTTTTTTGGTAAGGAATGAAATTTCTTATTAAAATGAAACTTTTAGGATTTATTCATATATATTTGAAGAGTCTTCTCAAATTTTTTTTATTATTATACATTAGATATTCTTCATGTTTGAAGAAATTTACGGAGGCGCCTCGAGTGTGCAGTTTCTATGTGGCGGTCAGGATGCAGGTCGCAATTTTCATCAGAAACAAAAAAAAAAACTAAACAAATTTGTAATTTTCAATAGTGCAATTCCTAGGTGAACCATGAAAATTCAACAAAAAATGCTTTTATTTTATATCGTTTAAAAATTAAATTGTTAACTTTCTTAAGGTATTTGAGGTTCATCTAGATTCTAGAAGAAAATTTAATTCTAAATACAACGCATTATTAATATTCGTATTTTCTAATTTGGAAAAGTTTTCCCAAAACTTGTCATAATCTTAAGTTTATTAAAAATTTGTTTATTTTTAAATTAAAAGCTTATTTTGATTCGTTTCGATGGGACGTTTACTTTTTTTTCCTATCTTGCCCGCCAATTTGAAAAAATCATAAAAATGGAACTCCGGAATGAAAATGAAATTAAATTTTGAAGAAATATTCCTAGAAAGTTTAGGAAGTTAATTACGCAAAAAAAACATCGATTTTTTGAAGCCTCTAAAGCAGGCTCCCCCCTTAATCTTGGAACTTGGAACTTGTTTGTGAAACTCACTCATTTCCCCCTGAAACTCATTTCCTGGGCACTTCCTTTTCAGAATCAAGAAGAGGAAATTAATATTCGTATTATCTAATTGGAAAAAGTTGGCCTGAAACTTAAAAAAAAGTAAAGTTCATTAACAATTATTACATTTATTTATTTTGCAATTAAAAGCCAACAACCAATAGAGGAATTTCCAAACAAAAATAATCAAAACAGTGGTAATTGGCCCTGGCCTTTGGGGTGTATTTTTTATCAAATGATGGCAGGTGGGAGTTCCATAATTATTTCTCGCAGATAAGCAGCACCGATGTGCAATAGGCTTAGGCCCTTATCGGAGCATTAAGTCCGCCAGACAGAAGATCCACTATAAAAGGCCACCCCAGCCCCTGGAATGGATATAGTTCGTCCAAAAGAATCCAATCATGAAGTATCTATTGGCTCTGGCACTCTGCTTCTTGGCTGTGAGTTTTGGATAGAAAATGAATCAAATTGTAAATAATAGACTCTCCCGACCAGGTCAATGCCCTTGTGGTGCCACAGCCATCCGTGGAGGATAGCATCCCAGAGACCGAGGAGGACCTGCGCGTCTTCAGCGCCACCTACAGCGCCCTCAAGACCGCCCTGCGGACCATCAAGGGCCTCAGCTGCATCATCGACTGGGTGGTCGGGATCAAGGCCAGTGCCGAGAAGTTCAACTCGGACATTGTCCTGTGCGGAGTGACCGCCAGCAAGGATGTCACCAACCTGATCAACGCCAACCTGGAGATCATCAACTCCTGCAACAACATCGTCAACCTGAAGTCCACCATTTGCGCCGCCACCGACGACGACCAGGAGGCGGAGGCCAAGATCACCAACAGCTGCTTCGTGAAGACCGTCGCCCAGGTGTGGAAGCTGAAGAAGCAGGTGGAGAAGGCCGCCTCCTTGGCCGCCAAGCTGCCCCAGACCGGACCCAATGCCTCGGCCTGTGTCAGCGAGTCGGTGACCACCCTGGTCGAGTACTACACCCTCTTTCCCCAGAACATTGTCAGCTGCTCCAAGCTGACCTCCTAGGTTGAGGGTTGAGGACTGAGGGCTTAACCATAAATATTACAAATCTTTACGAGCATTTAATAAAATTTTTTTTTCTTAGCTAAAGGTATTTTTTTTTAATATTTTAAATCGGCTAGAAGTTCGACTTTAAATCTTAATTTGAGTTTTCAAAGGTTGTCCATTTGTTAGCTCCTTGATTTTATATCTTTATCCCATAAGAAAGGATTCAAAGATTTAAGATTGAAAAGGTATACATAGTTTTGATTTTAATTTAAAAAAAAGAATGAATAATATTTATTCCTATTTATTCCTACAGACTGGAGAATCGAAACTTTTGAGAGTAGGAATAATGCCAAAGAAATAGGCAAAAAATACTTTTTAATATTAAAAAATAAAGAATATTCAAGGAATTCAAAGGATACAAGTACGCAAGTATACAAGTACTAAGTTAAAACCCTAAAAATCAATCAAGAAGGAGAAAAGCACACTGAACAGGCTATAATACAATTGAAAATCGAAGGTAATATATTTTTATTAATTATTTCATCCAAAAATGAAATATTCCCATCTTTCTGATTTCTGCAGGCTACTAGAGTATAAAGGATCGGTAGGAAGAACCATTCCAGAGAAGAAACTCAAAGACTCCTGCCTGTCCTGACCAGAATGAATCAGAGATCAGACCCGTAGTTTACTTCAGAACTGAAAGTAAAGTATAATTTAGGGACCAATCCCCCCGCTGAGAAAAACTCGTAATTTTTAATTGCTCATAATCTCATTTATTTATTTAGTTTTTTCCCTTAATGCTGGCGATGCACTGGTTGATGTTGGGCACATAGGCGTTGCAGGAGTCGACCACTTTCTGGGTGGCACTCACGTAGCAGTTGCTGGTGTCCTTGGGCAGTTTGCCGGATAGCTTGATGACGACGTTCATGCCACGGACCATTCCCATGGTCTTGTATAGCATCTTTGCGCCACAATTAAACCATTTCTTCAGCCAGAAGGTGTTGGTTGTCTCATCGGAGGCGCACAGTGTCTGCAGGTTTGTGAGGCTCGCTCCGGTCGAAATAATACCCTTGATTTTGTTCACAATATTGAGGATGTCCTTGGGCATGGCAGTGGTGCACTTGGCGATTTCGTCAAGATAGTTGGTGCAATCCAGCACCACGTTCGCCGTCTCCTCAATGATGCACTTGGTTCCATTAACGCCCCTGTATCCAGCCTTCAGGACGGACCAGCAGCCGTGGATGAAGCCGTGAGCTTCGATGTCCATGAACTCCATGTCCATGTCATCAACGTACGTCTCCAGGTCCACGCCATTCATGTCCATGTCATAGCCGATGGCGTTGGCCTAAAAAATTCAAATATATTTTTAAAATTTATATTATATTTTCACTTTTCTAGCACACTTTTGTCTTTGGGTTCTTCCAAAAAAAAAAAAAGAAAAAAAAGAGGTTCAAGTGGCCTTTATCGAATATTGTTTTTTTTACATTTTGTTTTTGTCACACTTAAAGTTTTTTATTTTTTCAGATAACAAAGATAATGAGTACTCGTGCACCCTTCGCCCCAAACTTGATTACACTTCAGTGGATCCCCGGCAGGACACTTACGTTGGTGGTGGCCAGGAGGCAGCTGGCAAAGGCCACAATCAAAAGGCACAAATTGAGGACTTTCATGGTTGGATATTCACTGACGAATGTTGGCTGACCGATCCCCGGCATTTGTTTATATAGAAGCCGAAGAGCTGGGCCAGCCTCTAATCAGCGGGTGCCACGCGTGAAGTGGTGATATTTTCGGTAAATTAATATGAGCTTAATTAAGCTACCAAAGTCCGAAACTAATTTGACCTTATCTATGCAGGGAGCTGGACAGAAAGACATATCAACTTGATGGCTCGCTGCCAGATAGCTTCGGGGTGGCTCTGGTAATCGCACCAGCACCTGAAGATATTGAACCAGATTCAGTGGCGCTATCACTATCACTCGATGCTGCACCTGCGCAATCTCCGGTGGACTGTGGCTCCCAAAAACCACCCAAAAAGAAACAACGGACTTCACATTGTTCTAATTTTAAATGCAGCTATCAAAACAAACCCCTTGGAGCAGTCCATCTATCAAATTGACATCTTCGATTTGAAAATAACATTTAAATAACCTCCAAGGCGATAAGCCAAGGAAATTGTTAACCAAAATCATTTGGCCGAGACTGAGAATGGAATCAGCATCATTTAAATCAACACAAAAACTACAAAATAAGCTAAAAAAAATAAGAAAAATTTTAATTTAAACTCCTTAGACTTCTAAGACAACTTAAAATTGTAATATATAGTAAGACATATGTATTTAGATCGTTGGAGATGACTCTTCTGCATTGTTAGAGCCATTCTACGTCAAAAGTTGATGAGAAATGTCCAAAATATTGCAAGAAAAATTGCTAATTTAAAGAAAATCCTTGATTCTTTTCATAATTCTCATCCGATTTTTACGCAGAATGTCTTAAACGAGTCAGAAGTACAACCCCAATTTATCAACCCAGAAGAAAACCCATAGAATAAATTATAAAATAAATGTACTTTTTTGTTTCCATTCCACGTCAAAATCGGTTGAGAAATGGCCCAAATATCAAAAAAAATCCCAACCCATTTATAAAAAAAAATTATTTTTTTGACCAAGTTTTGTTTTTGGCCAAAACGGTTTTGGCCAAGTTAAGGTAGTCAAGATTTTTATTGTTAATAAATCGCATTCTTTATCTAAACCATTTTAAACAATTATTTATTGAAATAAGAAAATAAATTTCGGGCTCTGTGTTCCCGTTGCCCGCCAGCCATCTTGTAATTCGCAACCAGTTCAAGCGCGGAAAAGTATAAATAGAGCGTCGCTGCAGAGGAATCCTCTTGAAAAACACTTAACAACTCGGCCATTTACAGTCGGATTTTGATGAGTGATGTCTTAAATGACTCGTACGAACCGCTCTAAGCGATTGATGCAAAAAAAATGTGGAATTTTGTTGAAAAAAATTTTTCAAAGGATTTTCGAAAATTTTTTTGCATTGATTGCTTATTAAGGTTCCAACGAGACATTTAAGACATCATTCGTCCAAATGTGACGGTTAATGGCCGAGTTGTTATGGTTTTTCCAAAGGGATTCCTCTGCAGCGACGCTCTATTTATACTTTTTCGCGCTTGAACTGGTTGCGAATTACAAGATGGCGGGCGGCGCCATCGCGCTTCCAAGCGCCAAATTCAAATTTAAGTTTGTGGCTATCTTAGCCATTTCTCGTCGGATTTCGACGGGGGATGGCTTAAACGAATCGGAAACTCAATACGAATTAGTTTATATATTTATTAATCAATTAATTCGTTTATGGTAATACATATTGTAATATATAGGTTTATATTAATAATATTGTTTGAGCCGCGTATATAAAAACAAATAACAATAAAAAAATGCTTAAAAAGTAATTAAATTAATGCCGTTACTTAATAAATTCATGCAGAGTTGCACACGCGAAGATTACTTTAAAAAATACAACACCTTTGAAGTTTTTTATGAAAATAACAATACGTTTGCCGCAAAAAAAAAAAAAAAAAATTGGATATCGGTTTACATAATTAATAGAATAGTAATAATTTTACGATTATGATATAGTACAGTATAGTAGCTAGTTATTGTCTTTACCATTTTGGATTAATGCTTACATTTATAGTTTATATAATTAGATAAGATTTAAGAATTGCACAGGCTTCAAGTTGCGTTCTTCAAGTTACAGAATCAAAAAAAAAAAAAACAAAAAAAATGCACTTAGGGAATGGAATTTTGGGTATTTTGGGATTATCATGATTTTGGATTTTCGATTCTAGGCTAGCTTAAATGAGACTCAGGCGACTGTTGGTCTTCCGGAGCTGTGCCCGCCACGGGATGATGTTGTCCTCCTCCTCCTCGGTCGGCTCCTGTCCCGGATTTTCGCCCGATTGCTCCTGTCCAGCCTGTTGATCCTGCTCGGCATCGTGGTCGTCGGGATTCTTGGCCTCGCCGTGGTTCTCCTTGTTGCCGACAATCGGGAACTGCTGCTGCTGCTGCTGGAACTGGATCTGCTGGTAGTGCTGCTCCATGCCGGCCAGATTGATGTTGATGTTGTCGATGGACATGGCCCGGTTCTTGAGGCGCCAGGTGTCCGCCACCCGGTTATTCTCCTCCACCTTGGGCGTGTAGATGGCCGCCCTGGAAGACAACACACCACCGGTGTTTTAGATGCTTCACCCCACCCCCTCCGACACTCTCCGACACTACCTACGGAGCCAAGACTTACTTCAGCTTGTTCTCCGTCTCCTCGCGCCGGGCCAGGAGATCGCGCTTCCACTGTGGAATCTGGGAGAGACGCCGCGACTCGGCCTCCTGTGCCATCCGCTCCTCAAAGTCCTTCTTGGCCCGCTCAGCCGCCTTCTTGGCCATCATCTGGCGCTTCCAGTCGGGTATGGCATTGCCGGCCTGGTCCTTTTCCGGTATCTGCAAGTAGATCTTTGCCCCGCATCTTAGTCACTCCTGCTCCTGCTCCTGCTCGGGTGTAGGCTTCCCAACTCACCTGATCCACGTAGTTGTTGGCAGTGAACTGCTTTGTGATCTCCATGTAGTGCTCCGAGTCCATCCGATTGGCCATCTGCTGCTCCACCTTCATCTTCTTGATGCCGGGTATGTCCTTGGAGATCTTCAGCTCGGCGATAAGGTCGGACTTGAGATAGGTCTCCGTGGTGGAGGTCAGGCACTGCATGCTCAGGCTGCGGGCGGGCATCTGGTAGGGCTTCGGCACCTTCTGGGTGTCCGTGCGTCGAAGCTGGAGGGGATTACACCGAAAATAGTGAATATGCAGGGTGAGATTACTCATCGAGACCAACCTGGACACTGTTCAGATCCTGAATGGAGATGGCCGAGAGCGGCTGGTGCTGCTTCCTGGTGGCCGTGTCCTGGCTGCTGGGCGTCGCTCCGTGCGGCTTCTTCGGCTTGTGCGAGGACTTGCCGGACATGGTGGCATCCTGGCCGCCTCCTGCTCCGCCCATGAGCGGCATCAAGGGCTGCGGCGGCAGCATGCCGTGTGGCAGCGGGGGTGGTGGTGGCGGCAACGGCGGTTGGTCGCCCATTCCATGGTGCTGGTGCGGATGCTGGTGATGCGGATGTGGATGGGGATGAGGGTGGTGCTGGTGCTGGTGCTGGTGCGGATGCTGGTGCGCCTGTGAGTGCTGGGAGTGGTGCACCTGCTGCTGCTGCTGGGCGATCTGTATCTGCATGTAGTCCTCCGTGTCCGTGGAGCTGGAAGACAAGAAGGAAGAGATATGCCGTTAGAGGGAGAGAGTCACTTTCACTGGACTGGGCTGGGTACTGGGCAGGGTACTGGGATTGGGACTGGGACTGGGGTGGTGGTGTTCAGGTGGTCAGTGGGCGGACCTGCGCCAAGCGTGGCGTGTGCGCAGCAGCATCTTCGGATTGCAACTGAGTTGCAGTTGCAGTGGCAGTGGCAGCTGCAAGATCGCCAAAGTGGCAGGCCGCAAAGTGGCACGCATAAAATTTCATGCCTCTTGAGCGGCGAGCGAGGGAAGATCAAGCAGTTTGGCTTTATTTTTTAACTATTAGAGGTTTTTTTTAAGAGAAAAATAAGATTAAAGAAGCAGTCTCATAAATAATATTTAAAATGAATAAAATAGCTATATATCTTTAAGTTTTAAGCTTCAAACTCTCTTGTCTAATATCTAATTTTTTAAAATATTTTTTTAAAGAAATCTTTTCCCTCTAGACTGGCCGGAAAAAAGCCAAAACATCTCCGATTCCCAGCCAGCTGCAAGCTGCTAATTGGCCAACATCATCCAACCGTCTTGCAGTCATGTTTCTACTGTTACTTTGTTATTTATTTCTTATTTGTTGTCTGTTGGTTGTTGGATGTTTGTTGTTGTCTGTTGGATGTTGCCTGGTTTTCTGCTGCCTTTTTGGCTAATTGAGGCGAGGCAACTGTACCGCCAATACTAATTATAACCGCTGCTGCACGAGATCTGTTCCAGCAAATTAAAACGGCTGCCATCTGCTAATTGAAAGTGTTGGGGATTTGCTGTGGGATCTATGCTGTGGGAGGGGAATTAGGGGGACAGACAGGCAGGCAGGCAGACCACTCACCGGGCGGAGGATGGACACGAACGCTTGTCGATGCTGATGCTCTTGAGATACTCGGACGGCTTGATGAGATGCGTGACGCCGTCCTGGGACTTGTTGGGGAAGCTGGGGGGCACGAACGGCAGCACTAGCTGCTTGTTGACCAGGTTGGGTCCACCTGGTCGCTGTCCACCACCCGGCCCGGTCACTGAGCCCGTCGACCCGTCGCCGTAGATCTGCTGCTGCTGCTGATGCTGCTGGGCCAGTTCGTAGTGGTCCTCGGCAGAGGATCCGCCACCGCCATAGATGCTCGGAGCATAGGAATGATGGTAGTGCTGCTGCTGCTGCTGTTGCTGGGTGGAGTTCTGGGCCTGGTAGTTGCTCCTCTGGCCCTTGCCGCCCTCCGAGTAGCCGTAGATGCTGCCGTTCCTGGACTGATTGCCGGGTGCTGGGCCGACGCCGACGCCGCCACCTCCTCCTCCATTCTGGGTAGCCAGTGCCTCCGGACTGAGCTGGTTGCTGGCTCCGGACTGGGCATTCAGCAGCTTGGCTTTCTTGTTCGCTGGAATTGAACAAATTTATTAATGAGTTTCGGGCGGTTGGTGGGCTTGCGAGTTAGTTTGTGGGTTAGCAGTTATCACAGTCTGGCTTCGGTCATGCTACCTTGAGCAGACTCCACAGCAGAGTGCCTTGGTGTGGCATGCGGCATGTGGCATGTGGCATGGTCGTGTGTGTGGTGGCTGCGTAGCTGCCGCCTTTCACCAAACATCAGACAAAGAGAATCGCAGGCCTAGTTGCATACGAAAGCACGGTTAGCGGAATGAATTGAAATTAATTCAGAGCCGGGCTTAGAAACTGAATGGAAATGGGAAACCCAATTAACTCTGGCGAGGAATGGCCATGTCGCAGGCCCGTCCAGATCAAGAGATACACAAGCCCATTAGCCCGAGATAATGCCCGATAGGCGATAAGTATTAGCAACAAAATCACTCTAGACCGAAGGGTAAAAAGTTCCATTCGGGCAGAGAGGCAGGTGGGTGATAAGTGGCGGGCATGTGCCACTCGATCTAGCAACTCCCTAGCAAGAAGGTGACTGATAGTGGAGACCCGACCAGGGAGATAAGAATTTAAATGAGAGTCTAGCTGTCTAAAATAAGGTATTAATTATGCCGGAATATCAAGATCAATGAGGTCTAGAGCACCGAGATCCAAACAAGGAAACTGAAACAAAGAAGTACTTCCTCTGGAAGTCGTGGGAGTCGATCTGCTCCTCCCCTGGAGCTCTTTCTCTCTCTCTGCCCCTGGACAGAGACCCCTAATTGGACAGAGACCGAGTCCGAACCCGAAACTTTCACGGCTCCAGCGGCAAACCCGGTTTCATGATCATGATCATGGCCAGCCCCTTATGGCCAAACCACTCAAAATCGAGTCGAGCCTGTTCGAACGGCTTCGAATCGAATTGAATATTTTGGCGACATGAAAAACGAGCGAACGCAATGCCAATTTTTCCACATATCCCCACACATTTTTGCTCTTTTTTCGCTGCATTTTATTAATTCGTCTATTAATTCGAGCGGAGCAAAGCCGTTTTTTAGCTTGTCAGCACAGAGCCGGTCGTTACTGGGATGTGTGTGCAGCGGCGGTGGAGAAATTTGATGTCCAGCTCGATTGCGTTGGCTGCTTTACGAGTGCAATGTCTCGGCTGGGGATCTCAAGGTGCTCTGGCTAATGGATAATGGCTAGATGGCAGGGGACTGGAGGTATTGGGTGTCGAAAAGGACATAACATTGTGGATTTTATGCATTTTACTCTTAATGGGATGTCTGTTCCAGTAATCTAACTGGTTAGGTGATGAAATTCTTGTCATTCAATCCATTTCTGGCATTAGTTATCTTTTTGGAAATATTTTCTATAAAATGTTTGGTTTTGAATGATAGAAAGAGCTGTTGACTTAACTTTTCAGACAACTACTTCTCCCTTTGTACTAGAGAAATATAGAAGCTAAAGAAGACTTGCAGCAGGACCTCATTGAGGATCAGAACCCATCCTCTAAAGCCTCCAACTACTCCTACTACTAACTAGATAATTTTGCCAAATTTTCAAGGTTTAGGAGTTGAATTAGAGGAATAGAAGCTAGATACTACCTAGAGGACCTCTTTGAGAATCAAAATTCATCCTCTAGAGCCAGAGACCACTTAGAGGACCTCTAATTACTACCACCACTAACTAGATAACTTTGCCAGAAATTAAGATCCAAGATTAAAGAGTTGAATTAGAGAAAAAGAAGCCAGAGACCACTTAGAGGACTTCTTTTAGAATCAAAATTCATCCTCCAAAGCCTCTGAATCAATTAAGTATATTAGCACTTCCTCAAAAATAACACTTTATAGGATGCCTATTTCAGTAATCTAACCAGTTAGTTAGTATTTCTTTTAAAATGTATTATTTTTGAATGATTTGAAGTGTTCTTCGCTCCATTTGTAAGACAACTACTACTCCCTTTCCAAGGATTAAGAGTTGAATTAGAGGAATAGAAGCTAGAAACCACTAAGAGGACCTCTTTGAGGATCAAAACTCGTCCAAAACTTCCTTAAACTCTTCCACTTACACCGAAAAATATCAAATCTCTGAAAGCTGAGCGTAAAGTAGTTCCTGCGCGAGTTCTTGTGGATCTTCACCGAGCCTAGCATGTTCATGTTTCTCTTGTTTGGGTCCAAGAACTGAGGATGATGAGATCTGGTTAGAAACAGCCACAAGCTACTTAAGACATGGTGATGAGCACTGGATAAGTCAAGAAACCGTAACCGTAACCGTAACCGTAAACGAAACTGAGATCGCGACACGCCGGAACAGAAAACAGAAAACAGAGGACGCGGACCGAAGCCAAGTGGCTGCAAAAGTTGACTGAAGTGAGTTCAGGCCATCGGCGAAGTTATTCACCCAAGACAGCCGCCAGTCAAGAGACTTGTGCTCCAACTCCAACTCCAGCCTGAGCTCCGACTTCAACTCCAACTCGAAAACACGTTCACTTTCGTTGGGTAAAAGTTTTCGCGCAGATCCCCCCCCACACGACCGATACCCGATTGGGGGCGTGGCACATACTACGTGTGTATGGGAGATGGGTGGTGGGAGGTGCGGGTGGATGGCTGACTGGCTGCCAATTATGGAGAAGACTTGTTGACTGGCGCGGCTGGCAAATCGCTTCCTCATCGCGAATCGGGGATGCCACATGTAATCTCCACTGTTTTTGTTGTCTTTTCTTGCAAGCTCATGGGTTAAACACTCGAAGAAATGGAAAGGAGTTGGCGAGGAGTATGGGAGATTATATAAAAGAGAGGTTCCAGGACATTGAACTTGTGGGAGTTGGAAGATTTAAATTCTCTCAAGCTATAATCTTAATCCTTTCACTAAAAGATAGATTTAAGAGTTGATGTCTCTTCTCTCAGTGTAGGCCATAATCCCATGACTCGTGTATCCAACAGTCAAGTGTCTGGCGAATTGTTTTGCCATCAAGTGGCACTTCCACTTTCCAGCACTTCCACCTCTTTGTTTCGGCCACGATTTCCACGGATCTCCAACAGAGTCGTGTGAATGCCGCCGTGTTGGCTCAATTAAGGCCTCTCCACCTGCCACTTGCCACTTGCCACACTCCTCATACTCCTCCTGGCTATAATGGCCAATTAACAAATGGAATACAAACACATGTCAAACATGGAAGACATAGACATGGCCCATCACTCCCCATTTCTAGCATTATTATTGCTTTTTGTATTATTGTTTATTGCCGCCATTATTGCGGCAATTATTCCGAATATCTGGCATTACACTCATCGTGCGATAATGAGCCACCACTCACTTGGAGGCACCATGCTCCTCCTCTTCCCAAAGCTACCGATGTCTACAAAACTTGCAAGTCTTCCAAGTTTATTGCCAATTTATCAAATTTGAAAAGATCATTACAAACAGCCTTGGGGCGGATCAGACTGGGCCCCAAAAACTATCAACAGGTCAGGGGGTCGGCTGGCGCCCACCTTGGCAGGAAGAGAGGAGGATTAGGATGAGGAGGACACTTTCCCCCCGAGACAAGTATCCGCCACAAGGAGCTCCCAAGTTGAAAGACCCGGCTCACTCTTAGGGTGAATTTTAATCGACTAGTGGGTGCCGCGGTGCTTCGCCTTGAGGCGGTGCCGCTGGAAGACGCTGCTCCTGGCGGTCGGCAGGTCGCAGGTGCTGCGATAGTTGTGACAGCATTGGCACGTCCTGGAGTCCGACCGCTTCCGTTCGCCAGTGCCAGGACAGTGCATCTTCGCCAGCACATTGCCGCTCGGCCCGGAGCCGGGATGGTGCTCCAGGATCGAGTCGCCGGCGTTGGTGTGGGGCGGGGGATGATGCCCGCCCGGGTTGTGGTGCGATGACGGGACGGACGACGCCATGCCCTGGGTGATGATCGAGGGACAGGGCCACATCTGACCCATTGGCGGGGCCACCTTCACCCCGGTCAAATGGCGATCCAGGAGCTGGCGCTCCTGCTCGCTATTCGCCCGCGGATCCAAGCTGTCCAAGAAGAGCGTACAGTTCCCCGGGCTGTAGATGATGTACGTGTCCTTGATGTTGGGCTTCCGGCTATTGGAGAAGTCCCAAACGCTGTCCGCGGCTTTCGAGGTGGGGGCCTGGCCGGGGGCATGGCTGGGGGCGGGGATGGGGATGGGAATGGGAATGGGGGTGTGCGGCTTCTTCGGAATTTTGGCAGTGACCTCAGTCTCCCTAACCTCCCCCTCCACGGGCTCTTCCTCATCCTCGTCCGCCTCATCCTCCTCCTCCTCCTCCGCCTCCTGCTCCTGGTCCCCCCCATCCTCGGCGTCAGAGGACTCCCTCTCCCTCTCCTGGTCGGAGGAGATGGAGGAGTTTCCGCCTCCGCCGCCGCCTTCGCCGCCGCCACCGTCATCGCTGCAGGCACAGCTACTGGAGCTGCCACTGCCACTCTCATCGCTGTTGTTGTCATTGTTGTGGTTGCTGCAGTGGCTGCAGCTGCTGCTATTGCTGCTGCTGCTGCTGCTGCTGCTACTGCTGCTACTACTGCTGCTGCTGCTGGAGGAGCTGCTGTCCACCAGCGCCGCATCCTGGCTGATTGTGCCGCCCTCGCTGCTCATCGCGCCGCTCCCCACGTCGCGAGCCTGTAACCTACTCCACTGCAAACCAATCTTGCCCAAATAGTTCGAGCATCAGGAAATTTTGAGACTATTTAAAATAAAAACGAAGCCGAAAGCAAGAGTATGCGAATCGAAACTGTCCGACAGAGCTGCTTAAAAAGAATGAGAGTCCAGTTGGCAATTCCGAGTGACAGTTCATTTCGAACAAAAATATTCAAAATTCAAGGCATATTATGATGGATTTCTAGAACCCTTTATAGAAGAGCTGCCATACATGGCGTATGAGTAATATTCTCCACAGACACCCCTTCAAACTCCTAAAAAATAAAACTCACCTGATATGGTGGACATGGTGCGATTGTGATTGCCCCTCACCAGCTCCGAGGGCCGCAAGCTGGGCTCCTCGATCACCTCCAGACCCGAATCCGAGTCCACCGCCTCGTTGGAGGCAGCAGCTCCTGGGACTGGAGCCACTCCCGCAGCCACATTGTTGGAGGAACCAAAGACATTCTTCTTGTAGATGTTGGCGTTGTTGCTTGGGTTGTTGTTGTTCATGTTGTTGGCCGCCTCGGCGTTCAGGTTGTTCCTCTGCTGCTGGACGGGAGCTCTCAGAGGCGGCGGCAAGGGCGGTGGCGGTGGTCCATTAACTGAAAGGACATACAATTAGATACAATCTCTCAATCTCTTCAAGATTCTGACCCTCACCTATGGCCACATTCTGCATGGGTGGAGCCGAGGAGACCCTCTTCAGGTTCCTGCCACTCTGATTATTGTTGCTGTTGTTGTTGGGGGCACTGGTGGTGTCTGTGAGATTGTTGCGAATCATGGAGTTCTTGTGGGCCTGCTTGGTCCTCTCGGCCACGTCCTCCGGCGGGCAGACACTCTCGTAGGTGTCGCTCTTGATGCCACCGTTGAGCAACTGATTCTTCAGATTGACGTTCTTCGAGCTGTAGTTGTCCTTCATCGGAGATTCGTACTTGCTGCTGTGCAGTCCGATGATGGAATGTGATTTGTTCCGATTTAGTAGACTATTATTATTGTTGTTGTTGTTGATGTGATTGTTGCTATTATTATTGTTGTTGTTGTTATTGTTGTTCATGTTGCGCTTGTTGTTCAGATGCTGAAGTAAAAGATAGCATTAGTTTTCGCATTTGAAGTGAAATCCAAGGCTTGGGAGATTCGAAATCACTTTCTCTGGCACCCAAAAGTATGCAATGATTTCTGAAAACGCCAAAATACTCACATGATTGCTGTACTGGAGGACAATGTCCGTGCTCCTGGTCGAACTGGCACTGGCCGAACGCGAATGGGAGCCACTGTCCCGCGACCGCGACCTTCCCACATTGTATTTGTGGAGCTGCTGCTGGTGCTGCTGTTGCAGTTGCAGTTGCGCCGTCTGATGCTGCTGCTGCTGGTGCTGGTGCTGATGCTGATGCTGCTTCCGCGACTCCTCCCTCACCAGGTAGATGTCCTCATAGTCATGATCCCCGCCGCCACCACCAACGCCTCCACTACCACCGACACTGCCGTTCTGCGATCCGGCCACCGCCTTGTGCGGCTTGTAGCTGATGTTGCTGCTGCTGCGGTTGAAGCTCTGGCTGCGCAGGTGCTGCATCTGTTGCATCTGCTGCATCTGTTGCATTTGCTGCAGCTGCTGTTGCTGCTGCTGCTTCGGCGAGTTGAAGCTGGAGGAGATGGAGACGGACTCGTCCGACCCACTGCCCGCCCCACTCGAGCTGGAGTGGACGTCCGCCTGGATGGTCATCGCATTGCCAGCTTTCGACTGCAGCAGCTTGCCGCCGTGCTGCTTCACGCTGCTGCTGCAGTCGGAGTCCACAAACAGGTCCCGCACCCGGTTGTAGATGATGTCCTGCGGATCGTGCAGGAAGAAGGACTCCCCGGAAATGCTGCCGTTCGGCGAGGGCGAGTTGTAGAGTCCACCATTCCTCATGGGATTCACGTACAGTCCGTCGTTGGGCAGCAACTGGGCCCCGCCTCCCGAAGGGCCACCGCCGCCCCCTCCGCTGGAGGAGCCTCCCCCGTTATTGCCCGGATTTCCGCTCAACGAGGACGACCCGTTGTACAGCTTCTCGGAGGAGCTGCGCGACTGCTGCGAGTACAGGGCGTCGCTGTTCTTCCGGGCGATGCCCAGGCCCAGGATGGCAGATCCCCCCGCTCCGGTCACCGCCGGCGGATGCAGGTAGAACGGCTCCACGTCCGAGCTCAGCGTGGAGGAGGACTTGGACTTGATGGTGTTGCTGCGACTGGTCTGCTTGGAGGAGTTCGAGTTGGAGTTGCAGCTGCTGCTCAGGTGCTGCTGTTGCTGCTGCTGGCCCTGGTGCGACTGGTGCAGTTGCTGCTGCGACTTGTGGCGCTGCTGGGAGCTGCCACTGCCGTTCTTGCCATTGTAGTCCACCGATGTTCCATGCTGAACCAAAACATTCAGGCACTGCAAAGGGAGTTGAGATTAGTCTCCAGTTGGGAAGGAATCGTCGAGAATACTCACCTCAACCTGCTGATTTTCAGCGGCGTCGTTTATCGGCGACTTGCCGTACTTGTCCAGGGACAGCTTGGCTCCGTGATTGAGCAGCCAGCGGACGACGGAGAGGTGTCCCCGGGAGGCGGCAAAGTGCAGTGGTGTGGCGCCATCGCCGTCCCTCAGGTTTGGATCGACGCCCTGGTCCTGGACCTGCGGGAATCAGAGTAGAAACATCACTAACAACTGCTCTCCATCAATCTGGGCACTGATTCCCCCATCAATCCATCAGTCAAACAGCTTGAATGCCTGGCCTGTCTTCATTTGGCAAACGCTGAAGTGCGTTTCGCTACCAAATCCATCTGGCTGGCCAAGTATCTGCCAGATGCAACAGGCACAAGTATCTCACAGCGCCTGAGCGGCGTGGAAAGTGGTTTTGGCGTCGAGGTAAATGAAAACTATTTAGTTCAATTTAGAAAGGTGATTTTCCTCCGCCGACTGGCCAGGCCGAGTGCTGGCTGATCTTGAAAATGCATTCTATTGGCCCCGAGTATCTAAGTATCTAAGTATCTTTGCATAAGCCAGGCTGGCACTCTCTCCGCCCCGCAATTGATAAATTGAACAGGCAGTGCGACAAACTGGTCGAAAAAAAAGAACAGCCAGAAGAACAGCCAGAAGAATCTAACGGGGATCGAAGAAACGAGACCCAGAGACCCCACTAGAAACGAGTTCACGGAACATACACTTCTACAAGAAGTCTAGAGAAGAAAGGATAGCTACTACTGGAGTCCTACTGGAGTAGGTGTCATCATGGAAACTGTAACCCAAAATTGCAGTGCAGTTGCTGCTGCAATTGACCCCCATTGCCTGCCACAGTTTGTGGCCAAAAATAAAATGCCTTAGTCTTAGTGGAGCACTCACCATCCATTTGAGGCAATCCAAGCAACCCATTTGTGAAGCGGCATGGATCGGTGCCATGCCGTCGCGTGCGCGCACATACAGTGAGCCCCCGGCCTCGAGAACCAGAAACTTGAGCACCTCCAGATGGCCCTCCTGCGCCGCCAGATACACGGGCGTCACATCGTTGTCCATTTGCGTATTGGCGCTGCAATTTGTGGCGGAAAAGAGATACAATTTAATGAGCTGCCAGTCCAATTAGAGGCTTAAATAAAGTCAATGGTGGAATAATGGTGTTAATGAGCTCCAAGTGGCACGGATTGGTGGCAACCAAAAGCAGTTGCCACTTGGAGTTAAGAGTTAAGTAAGTAGTTGACTCTAGATTGGTTTTTTGAAGAATTTTCCTAACAAGATAGTTCTAATTATGATCTAAAGAGTCTTCTCTTAAAGTCTTGAATCTTGAAACGGAAACCCCTTCTTCTTAACCCCAAGAAGGGATCTCCCAATCCCTTATTCCTCGCACCTCACGACACTACGTCGATTATTTTGCTCCTTGCGTCCCCCTGCACCGCCCATCATGGGCGTGGCCTCGTCCTCCTCGTTCGAGTCGGGTTCCTCCATCTCCACCGAGGACTTGCGATGATGCAGTGGCTCCATCTCCAGACAGGGCGACGGCTTCAGCTCCAGCTGCAGCTCCCTGACCTGATCCGGCTGGTTGTCTTGGTCCTGCTGCTCGTCGTGATCCGGTTCCTGATCCGAGTCTTGAAGCTTCTGGTGGTCCTGGCTCTGTACGAGCTGACCCTGGCCGAGTTCCGAGCCTTGGCTGCTGGTGCTGTGGACACTGGTGGTGAGGATGGCTACCTCCGCGGCGTGGATGATCGTGTGGATGTCATTGTTGGACTTGGACTTCTGCTTGCTGCGGCGGTAGGAGGTCAGGCTGGTGGTCATCCGGCCGAGGAGGCCCTTCTTCACGTTGATGGTCGAGAAGTAGCTGGCGGATACGAAGCGGATACGATAGGGATTGGATGCATTTTCAATCGATTCGGATTCGGATTCGGATTCGGAGTGCAGGTTGCTCGGGGAGTGTGTGTTTCGAGTGTATTTTTCAAGGGTTTATTTCTTTTTTTTTAATAGATTTTTATTTTTATATTTATTTCAAGTGCTTAGAGTGCTTGTGTTGGCTTCTCTTTTTTTTTTCATTTTTAGTGAGTTTTATTTTTTATCTTTATTTATTTATTAGCTTACCATTCACTCTCTTATTCAGTTTCATATAAAATTTTAAAATATAGTCTCTTATTTCATCTTGATTTCCATTCAAGTTCAGCGTAAAATTCAGTTAGATTTTCACTTTCGTTTGGACGCTGGGACTTTTGACTTGTTCCGGTTTTCTTGTATCTGTATCTTTGATTTTCCTTGTACCGTTACACACGCACAACACCACAAAAAAAAAACAGTTTAAATTATGAAACTGGTTTAGGAAAAATCACTTAACTATTGACAGCGTCTGGAGCGGAGCTGTTCCGTCCACTGATTTGCATATCGAGTTTGCTTTTATGGTTACAGTTTACAGTTTATAGTTTATAGTTTATAGTTTCTGGTTAATGGTTAATTTTTCACTTTATCTGAGACCAGCTCTGGCCATTGCAGAAACCGAAACCGAAAGTCTCCAGTAGTCTATCATCTTACTTTTGGGCCTCCGGATCTGGATCTGAGCTGGGAGCTACCTCTGGGAGCTACTGCCTGGCCAAGTGGCTGGGCCTTGATTAAACCCACCAGATATTCGAGATGCGCGATCTGCTCGACAAACTTCTAGCAGATCTCTCCCCCCACTATCCATCTATATAGCTATCTAAATTTATTTCATTTTTTTTTCGGGTGAAATTAACGCTTAAGAGCGAAACAAAAACTCTCTATGAGTTCCACGATCTGCACTTGTCCGCTTCTGTTTTTGTTTTTTGTTTCTTGTTTCGTTTTAGCGGCTTTCCACAGTGCCACAGTGGGGCAACAATAGTGGGTGGGTATTCAAAGAGAGTTCGAGTCACAAATTACTAGTTAGAGACGCGATTACTAGAAATTTCGAACATCAATCTGGATATTTTCAAATATGTTGTCTGAAGTGATTCTTTATCTAAGATTTTCTAAACTAAAATAAACAAGGAACTTCCTAAATCTGTAGACTTCAAGGCTCAGATATAAAAAGACAAGTTTTAGAGTTTCAAAATCCCAAATTTTCAAAGTCAAACATCTCAAAAATGTTATTTTTCAATCTAAACTAAATAAATTACTTCCTAAAAATTTGTTCTCTTTGTAATAACTTTCAAATATGGCTAAAAGCTTCAAAAAATATTTTTTTTAGTTTCAAAATCTCACATCTAAAAAAAAAAACTGATGATTTTCAAACTAAACTAAACCAACTATTCCCTTAAAAATGGTTGCATCTCAAATCACTTCAAAACCTTCATGGCTAAACTCTTCAAATACTATTTTTTGAGTTTCAAAATCTCTAGTTTTCAAATGGTCTTTCCAACTCATGTTTTCTAAACTAAACTAAAAACAAACTATTTTCCAAAAAAAAGGATAATATTTCCAGTCACTTAAAACTCTTATTGCTAAAAACTTAAAATACAATTTTTTTATATTCAAAATCTCTAGTTTTACAAAACCTCTAGTTTTATACTCCAAAATAAGACTTCCATTCCAAGAAATTAACGGTTTTGATACTTGAATGTCCAAAAACTACAGAAACTATTATTTAAATTTGAAAATCTGATATTTCAAAAAAAAACCTTAACCCTTGTGCCACTGTGCTTTCGCCCCCCTGTGACTCAAAATAAGATTCACGGAGGCGTCGGAGGCAATAATGAAACTGCTTAAGATGATGATGATGATGGTGGTATACTGTGGCTCTGGCTGTAGTACACCACTGGTGTAGTATCTGTATCTTGTGCACTTAGGCAACTGGATTACGACTTCATGGATATTGGCCACAGACCGGCGGTTAGAGGACGGGGAGATGGGAGACTGACTTTCCAGTGGCTTTCTTCGTCCGACTTCGGACTACTTGTTACATTTTCCAGCTTTTCTCGCTTAGAAATGAATTGTAAACCAATTAAAGCTGATTTTTCATCTCCCCGAGATGCTGTTTGTCTTGTGTTTTAGTTAGTTTTGTGTTTTGTGGTTTTTGTTTTACTTTTCTGATGGCTGAGCTTCTTTAGTAGGTGAAAATACAGTAGTATTTTTTACCCAATTTGTGTCTCTCCTTCACTCGCCTTTGATTTTTGCAATTTAATAATTATTTTTTAATTCATTTAATGTGTCTGTCTAAACAATAGAAAATAGTAATAATTGGGAGAAGAAGGAGAAAGATCGAGCGGAGCTGAGGGGCCTCGTTAGAAATGCCAGTTGACAGTTATAGACTCGTTTATTTAATTGAACATTTGCGTGTTCGAATCCAGTGGCTATATCTGGCTATATACGAGTGCTGTCTGCGATCTGCGATCGTCCGTACGGCCGATTGAGAGAATGCAGAATGAAAGCCAACCCAGAGACTCAAATGGACCCACGGGAGTCGTCGTCGTCTTCAGATACAAAGCTATTAAGATGCTAAGATGCCTGGGTACTTGAAGAGTCACAAATGAGGATTGTCTTTAAGATCATGTCCACTAAATAGTGGAAGTGGTGGCTTAGGTGGGCAGCAAGTGCCGCTGTTTCTCTATTTGGATTCTTGATTTTTGGTTAAGAAGTTTGTCTTCTTAATGGGTTCTTCTATTTGTTTAATTATCTGATAAATGCTATTGGGGTTACTACTCTTACTTCTTAAAGTGAGATATTTGTTAATAATCTCTCTTTTTTGAACTACTAGTTAGTTTTGAAACTAATAGTTCTTCAATATTTCAAACCTTTCCCCTTATATCCCTATAAAAGTTAACCCAAGTTAGAATACTAGTCCTATACTTTTCTAACTTTATTCTTCCACTTCTTATAATATTATGTATTATGAATAATATTTATTATAATTTAGGAATAATTTCCTCTAAGTTTTTATGTATTTTGGTTGTTTATCCCTCTGATACTTGTTCTAAATACATCTCTTCAAGATCTCTTAAGATCCTTCTTGTCTTTTAGATCTTTAGAAGAAGTCTTAAGAACTAAGATACATAGTTCCTTGATATTTATTTTGAAACCGATTTGATTTATTTTTTGTTTATTTTTCACCATCAAATTTATATCCATTATATCTTGATTTTAATATTTAATATTTATCCATTTTTAAGGTTTAAGAGTCCCAGCACAAGCACTGATGATGGAAATATCTATATTCATTCCAACTTCCGTCTCCCGCACTTTGAACTTTACACACACACCTCGAGCACACACACTGTTAAAAAAAAAGGGAATAGAAGAAGGCTCCAACGTCCAGGCCCGGCTAATTCGATTCCTTGGCCTCCTCCTGGCTTGGCCAATCGATTAGTGGCAACTGAATGTTGGCCAAAACCACCGGGGCTGTGGCTACCTTTTCATGGTTGCGGTTACTGGATGAGCCGCTGCTGCTGCTGCGGCGGCTGCTGCTGCTGCTGCTGCTGCGGATGTTGCTGCCGTTGGCTTGGGCATTTAAGCCGTAGTGTTGTTGTTACTATTACTAATACTATTGTTGTTGTTGTTGTTGGATGGATGGGCTACTGTTTGGAGGAGCCAGTAGTGCAGTTCTTTGGTACACTGAAACTGTTAATTAATTCGCGTTCCGATTCGTTAACTGCATTCGAAGCACTTTGAAGCGCGAAATTTTGCTGGCCGCCACGAGGGGCGCAAAAAGTGGGCGGTGTTTCGAAGCATCGGTGTTTAAATAAATTGCAAGTGGCAACCGCAACCGCATTGAAATCAAAAATTCAAATCCATTCTACGGCCGCATGTTGCCCGTAACGGTCTTGGCCCAAAACGGTAATCTCGCCAATAAATATACCAGAATATATTATATTATATATCTTGGGAGCGTGCAATGGCCAGATATATATAGTTATATATATATAGAGAGAGAGGTTAGTCCGCGAACGAAAAAGCACCGTTCGCCTCGACCGGCCAAACGCGAATAGCCGAGCCAGCCACCACTGAAGAGTGGCCAAGAGTGGCTCTGGCTTCTTCCTCCTCCTCCTCCTTCTATGCTTTGGCTGCTTCTCAGCTGGCCACCGGCCAGGGGCTGGGGGCTGGGGGCACGGGGGC
>JAJJHT010004648.1:2102976-2141974 GCA_021223865.1 Drosophila pandora | reverse complement strand
GTGCCACAAGCAGCAACAAAAACAAAAAGAGTTAGAGGAAAAACGCTTGCCATCGAGCTGTCGCCTCGTACGCAATATTATCAAATGGTCGCCAGCGAGGGTGGCTTCAAAAGTTCATTTCAAAGCTTAGTTTTGATGAGAAAATGATTTTACTTCCGGCTTTAGCCAGGAAATCATTAAATTTGTATAAAATAAAAAATAAATAAAATATAGACTACTATTATCATAATTTTTCTACAAAATCTTATAAAATATGTTTAATTTCTTAGTAGATGCAGTTTATTATATGAGAGTTTATTAATTTCACCTAAAACTTTACTAGCCACCCTCGCTTTCTCAAGACAAGAAGCACACCATCTGCCTCCATTGAGGTGTCTTTGTACGCAAACTTATCAAACGGTTTGTGACGAGGGACGACAGAGAACTTCTGGCCAGCTAATATTTCAAAATTTGGATATAAATTACAAAATTACAATAAGATAAACAGCGAGCAAAAGGCCTTAGCTGCTATGGCTCTTAGTTTAGAAATATATTTTAGCTTTAGATAAATAAATAAATAAGTTACAAAATAATTTCCATACTTTCGAATAAAAATAATCATAAAAAACCAATTAGATCTATAGTTTATAGAACTCTCCAACAAATAAAATACTCTTTCATCCAAGCAACTATTCCAAGCAATTAATTAACAATCTCCCCTCGCACTTCTTGTGGTTTCTGTGTCAGTTGTCATGCCAATTGATCGGCCTCGGCGCTTGATAAATATGAATTTCAAGCGGAGGGGATCCTCCACAGCAAGGGGATTACAATTGGGGGGGGATAGAGATAGAGGAGAGGCGGTACAAGATTAATTCTGCTTTTGATTCCTTGGCCGGCTGTCGGAAGGTGCTCCACTTTGGAAAACTCGTTGCAACGGTGCTTTCCGAGGCTGGCGAGTTTTCCAGTTTGACTCCAATTGAAAATAGCACACGCCAGAGAAGAGCGCGGAGCACGATAGACCCAAACTAGGATGAAGTGGGACTCCGGACCAAGACTTAAAACAGCGACTAAGACTGGGGGACTGTGGACTGTGGATCTTGCTTGGCTGCGGCCACAATTAAATGAATCAGCTTTGGACGGGCTGGTTGGAATTTTGAATTTGGGTGAAAAGCCAGTGGCCCAGTTGGAGCTTCTTCTTTGGAGCTCTCCTCGAGAGTCCATTCTTTCTACTTAGTTGGATGAGCTAATAAGTTTTAATTAGTGCATTTAATTGACTGAAGACCAGAAGACCTAAAGAGTGAAGACTAAGACCAGAACACTGGAGGACTGGAGCTACCTGCTCAGAACTCTGATTGATTCGGTTTTATGATAATCAGTTTCGTTACGGAGTCTTAAGACGCTCCGAGCTCCGTAACTTTACAAATTCTCATTAATTCCAGACTCTAAATGTTAAATGCTAAAAAGGTATTCGTTAATGATTTAAAACAGTTGGGAAATTAGAGATTAGTGGGAAAATCTTGCCGAGAATATAATGCAACTTCCACTAATGTGCTTTCCACAGCATTCACTTATTTGCAACAAATTGCTTCGCTTTAAATCGATAGAAACTCCACTGAATGAAAACAGAGTCAGAAACGAAGGAAATAATAAATAAAACAATGTCGGCAATCGATCTTTCCGACCGATTTGATTTCCCCTTCGCCAATCTCAGTTTTCCATTATCCGATATACATACTGTGTGTGTTTCTATAATCGATCCCCGAGAACGACTCTCAACAGCTTTCACCCCGTATTTTCGAATAGTTTCGGGGAAAAGTTAAAGCAACCCTACTTAAATAATAAAGGTTTTTTGTTTTAAATTAAAATTTAGTAAGGCTTCCAACACATCTTTGTATTCTGAAACGCATTGAATTTTAGCGGGAAATTCCACAAACTCTTTTCACACTCTCTCGCCATCATAAACTGTTGAAGAGACCATCTATTTATCTTAACTTCGATATAGATATCGAAAAATATATTAGATTTTCATGAAAATTCAAATATCTACTCACCAAATATCCACGGATGCTGCCACCAAGAGCTGGACACAGTCCAGGCAGCCTCTGGCGGCGGCGTAGTGCAGGGCCAGAGCTCCTCCGTTGGGTCTTTCGCTGCCGGAAACGCTCCCCGGATGGTGCATCTGGCCCATGGAGGAGCCCATCTGACCGATTGGGCCCAGTCCGGTGAGGTTGCCCAGGCCCATCGGGCCCAGGGCGCCCATGCCGCCCAAGTACGAGTCCAGTTGGTGGGCGTGCATTCTGCTCAGGTTGTTGTTGCTGTGACTTATCAGCTTATTGTTGTTGTTGTTGTGGATGTTGATGTGGTTGTTGTGCAGTTTGTTGTTGTGATTCAGGTGAAGATTCGAGTTGAGAGCATAATCGTTTATGGTTCTAAAGAAAAAGAGGATAATGGTTTATTATTATTTTAAAATATTTTTTTTTTAAATCAAATTTTTAATTTCTTGTTTAATGGCCTTGGGATGCTTTGGGGAAAGTCTCTTCATTAAAAGAAACCATTGCCTACTTCTAGGCTTGCTTGGAAAAGAAATGACAGCCATCTTTGCTGCTCTCCAAACAAAAGACTTAAGACACAAACTTAAAATCATAAGATTCTAGACACAAACTTGAAAAACTACGAAACGAAAGACTTAGAGCACGAACCAGAACAAAAAAACAAAGGAATCAGGACCCAAACTTGAAATTCTTCAACCCAAAAAGCTTAAGATACGAACTTTAGGAATTACTTGAAAATAAACGACTTAGGACACAAACTTCGCGAAAAAAAAACGAAGGACTTAAAACATAAACTTGAACAAAAAGAAAAGACACAGGACACTTCGGGAACTTGAATAAAAATTTTTTAAATTAATAATTTAAGACACAATCTTGAAGAAAAACTTAAATTCAAAAGACTTAGGACACAAACTTTAAGTCATATAACTTAAATCTAAAAAAAAATTACGAAAGGGAAGAATTCAGATAAAAATGAAAGAAGAGCTTAAAAACAAAACATTAAGAACACAAAATTGAAAAAAAAAGCCTCAAAACTAAGGACTTAGGATACAAACTTCACACAAAAAACAAAAAGAAAGACTTAAGACATAAACTCGAACAAAAAGAAAAGATTCAGGACACTTGAGGAACTTGAATAAAAAACTTCAAATTAAAAATTTAAGACACAATCTTGAAGAAAAACTCAAATTCAAAAGACTTAGGACACAAACTTTAAGTTATAAAACTTAAATCTAAAAAAAAAATTACGAAAGGAAAGAATTCAGATAAAACTGAAAGAAAAGCTTAAAAACAGAACATTAAGAAAAAAAATTAAAAAAAGCCTCAAAACTAAGGCCTTAGGATACAAACATAACATCAAAAGACTTAAGACACAAACTTGCACAATAAAGAAAAGAATCAGAACACAAGCTTGGCGAAATAATTCAAAACCAAAATTTTAAGATACAAATTGGAGAAAAACTCAAAATTACAAGACCATAAAAAATACAGAACGAAAGGTTTAACACATAAATTTGAACAACAAAAAAAAAGACTCTGAACACATACTCGAATCAAAAACTAAATAAAAAAGATTACAAAAATCATCTTGAAAAAGGCATGAAATCAAAAGACTAAGGACACAAACTAGAATAATAGGTATGAAGTGAAAAATAAATCACAATTAAAAGAAAACATAAACCTAAAAAAAAAAAACTTTAAAATAAAGGACTTAGGATACAAGCATAAGATCAAATGACTTAAAACACAACTTGTCGAAAAAAAAAACTTCAAAACAAAAAACCTAAGACACAAACATGAAATGAGGCATAGAAACATTTAAAATCGATTTAAAATGACAAATTAAAACAAAAAATTGTAGTGCTCCCTAAACTTCGAATAATTGAATTAAAAACGAAAACGTTTTCCCCAAAAAACGTCGCTTAAAAACTAATTTTTAGCCCCAACTTTGACAAGAAAATCACGGCGGGTAATTAATCAATTAGCCGAGGGAAGTACTAGCTATTAATTATGATTGCATCTGCTGCAGCCTCAGTGCCAGCCTGGCTGCCCTTTTCCGAATCAGTAAACCAGGTCAAGTCTACCCCCGCTGCTGCTGACTCACTCCGCGATTTCCGCGCCCACAACGACAATGATAATGATTAAAAAAAAACAAAAACAAAAACAAAAAAACATGGCAACAAATTAATTGAAAGCCACAAGGCAACACGTCGGCAACATTAAGATGCGAAAAATACCCGGCACTTGTGGCGCGTTTGTTTGCTTTTTGTTTTCCCCGTTTTCCCCACCACTTGTTGGGGCAACACCGAAAGACGACACTTTCTTCCAGTTTATTGCATCGAAACGGTGGCGGTGGCGGCTAAATGGAAACGGGCCGGTAGCAGGTGTCAACAATTCAGGGCAGGGTGGCAGGTGCCACAAAAACAAAAAGGTATTAACAACAAGAAAGGAAAGCTAACTTCGGGCGGAGCCGAAGTTGATATACCCTTGCAGTTCAGTCGCAGTCCGCTAGGTGGCGCCACCCAACTTAATTTATTAGATATGTAGCGGATCGTATATAGTCAGCCGATTCCTATGAAATTTGGCATATTGAATTATTTTTCCCAAAATAGAATGTGTACCAAATCCCATCTTTCTAACTTAAAAAACACCAAAGTTATGCCAATTTCGATCGTTCTATGACAGCTATAGGATATAGTCGGCCGATCCTTATGAAATTTTGTACACAAGATATTTTGGTTAAATATAACATGTGTGGAAAGTCCCAACCCTCTAACTTAAAAAACACCAAAGTTATGGCATTTCCGATCAATCAGTTATATGGCAGCTATAGGATATAGTCGACCGATCCCGGCCGTTCCGACTTATATACTACCTGCAAAGGAAAGAAGGGTGTGTGCAAAGTTTCAACTCGATAGCTCCAAAACTGAGAGACTAGTTTGCGTAGAAACCGACAGACAGACAGACGGACAGACGGACAGACGGACAGACGGACAGACGGACAGACGGACATGCTCATATCAACTCAGGAGGTGATCCTGATCAAGAATATATATACTTTATAGGGTCGGAGATGTCTCCTTCACTGCGTTGCACACTTTTGACCAAAATTATAATACCCTCTGCAAGGGTATAAAAAGAAAAGGAAATAAATAAACCAAAAAAACAGAAACTATAAACACGAGTGCGATGTGAGAAAAAAAAAGTGAAATAAACTATTTGGCAAGAGGGGACATTGGGGGCCAGTTGGTCACCAAAGGCGGCCGGCCAACGGGGTTGGGAAAACAATGACTTTTCCAGGGCTATAGTGATATAATAGGTTGGAAGCATCTCTCATCCCTGGAGCCAAGACTGAGAGCTTCTCAATCAATTAGCGATTTATGTTCGAATTAGTCAGAGGCAGAGTGGCAGAAACTTTCCAAGACTTTGGAAGAACAGAAGCGGAGAAAGGAAGTGAGCAATAATTCAAGAAATTTATATTCTCCATTTTTGGTTTTTTTTTGTTTTTTTCCGAAGTTATTATTGTGGGAAAGCGGTGGCTCGAATGGGAAATTTCGCCAGCAAGAGAGAGAACCAATAAAATTTGATTTCTTATTTGGGAAAAGGGAAGTCGTTAGATCCTCGAAGAGATCATTATAGTTTTTATATTCCTCGTAGGGTTTAGTCACTGTATAAGCACTGGAAAAAAAGTATGAGTTTGTTTACTTTGGCCACTAATTGATTTCCCAAACGCTCTTCTATTTTTAAAAACAAATTATTTTGTTCCAGTTTCGGAGTTGGTTCTGCTGGCTCTGGCTCTCCGTTGCGCGATTTCTTTTACCTCAATTTGATGGCTATGTGGCGGCACTTGTCGCATGGCACTTCCCCGGACTTCTGCGCCACCTTGTCCGGCTCCTTCTCCGCCGGAGTGGCTATGGTGGCGTACGTGGCCTCCTCCTGCCGGCTCTCCGTCTCCCCCTTTCCGGCTTTGGGCTCTGCCTCGGCGTCCTCCGTCTCGCTGGCAAAGTCCACCACTAGCTCCTCGGTGGAGTCCTGCCGACCCAGCTGCCGGCGGCTGAAGTAGCCCACGTGCTGCTCCACCCCGGCGCTGGCGTCCTTCAGGATGCGTTCGTAGGCGGCGCTCTCGTTCTCGCTCAAGGCGAACCGCTGCTCGAACACCCGCACCGGCAGGGCGCTCTTCCGCAGGACCTCCATCCTCTTGTGCCGCAGCTCGATGGAGAATATCAGACGCACCCGCACGAGGCGCCGCAGACCCTGCTGCGTGGACCTCGCCCGCTGCAGTCGCCGGCGCTGCTGGCGGAGCTCTAGCTTCTCCAATCCCTTCAGGGACTTGGGATCGACGACGCCCACGTGGTTGTAGTCCGCCACGGAGGTGAGATCCAAAGCAGACCGAGTGCGTCGCCACGGCACCAGGTCGAAGTGTGATCCCGCCCAGGGATGGAAGTTCACCTGGCTGACGTTGTTGCTCCGATCCTGCTTGAGAATCCAATCCGAGGAAGAGGCGGAGGCGGAGGCGGAGGACGGAGCTGGCTGGGGTTTCTCCTTCTTCTGGGTCTGATGTCCAACCTTGACAAAGTCGTTGCGGGCACTCGCCTCGGGCTTGTGTCGTTTGTAGCGTGGCACCAAGGTGGCCTCCAGCATCCGGGCATCCAGGCCGTAGTCCCGACGCAGCTGCTCCAGCTCCCTAGAGCTGGCCGTAAACTGAGCTCCGTTCCACACGATCACCGGCGCACAACTGCCCATGGCCCTCCAGCTCGGCACTCTTAATGGTTGGGTTCTAGGTTCTAAGCTTCAGTTCCCTCTGCTGGCTCTTTCGGACTCTCTTTTTTGTTTCCCTAATTTTCTAATTTCGTTTTCCGGTTTCCGTTTCAATTCGTTTTTAAGTTCAAAAAAAAAAAAAGACACATTTGTATCTGAATTCGAACTTTGTCGCGTTTGTGCGTCCGCTTTCCGTGACGACGGCGACGCAAATGGCCAAAAATCCAAAACTCCAACTCCGGATTCCGAATCCGAGTCCGATTCCGAATCCGAGTGTACGATTCCTATGCAAAAATTGTTGCGCCAACTGCGCTGCCAGCGCTAGACATGATTAAGAGTTTTTTGTTATTGTTATTGTTATTATGGGCTATTTTGTTGGGGTTGCCATTGATGCACTGAGAGAAATCCAGGCAGAGAAAGAGGTATTTTATGAGGAAATACAACTCAAATGGTTGGAGGTCTAAGAGGCCTCAAAAAGAGCAATAATAATACTATTATTACTACTATATCTTTAATTTTTATGAAATATTTCTCTCAGTGTCTTGTTGTCGCAACATTGAAGAGTCAGCGACTGCTGGCTGGGCTGCCCCCTCTTTTTGAATTGTATTATTTATTTATTTTTCACGCTCACTGCCATGTCAACTCTGACTGCTCTGGCGGGGCTCCGGGGGCAACCCTCTGCCACCACCACTTCACCTGCCTGCCTGCCAGTCTCACCTGACTGCGCACGCGTCAACGCGCCAAAATAGCAAAAAACTAAAATAAAATACAATATAATATTAGTTGATTCTGGTGCTCCATTCTCGGCTAATTGACAGCCAGCAGGCCATTGGCATTGTGCCGGATAATTTGGTGCCGGCCAACAATGCAACAAAACCTGGCCATAAAACATGCTTCTGATTCGAATATCAACTAATATCAATATTGAAAACCAGTTACATCATTGTTTCTGGCTTCTGAATACAATTCTTTCCAACTTCCTTCCACAAAATGTGCAATTAGTTGCAAAATATCCGACTGGCATGTCGAATATCAATTATGGTTTTCACAAAATATTTAAATATAGTACATCCATAAGCAGCTTAGAACTCAACTCAGGCATGGCGAAGATAAACGATTCGAGGGTTCCAGCTTCTTGACTCGCAATTGGGCAACCCTTGGGGGCTAACTCCCCTCGGGGGCCATCCATAGTTCCACCTGCACTCCACTTCTGAGTCAGAGAGCCGCGTGCTCAAGTGGCGTGAAGAGTTGCCATGATTTCTGGTTCAATGGCGCCTGCGAGTGTCATTTTCCGAATAACATTACGTGACTTTCCGCCCAGCACATCCGCTCTTTATTAGGATACCTCTAGCGATATACTTTTCTCTCCGTGTAGTGGCCAGTGGCCAGATCTCAGAGTTCAAGTCCTCAACCTTCGCTTTCAGTTTGCATAATCGGTGTTAGCCCTTTTGGCAATATGACCCCAAAAAGGCCAATGAAAATGAAATGAAAATGCCAGGTGACCAGGTGACTGTCGGCCAGAGTTGGGGCAGATGAGAGCCATTAAGCCGAGCCAGCTTGGATGATGGCTTAGAAAGGCTGCTGGGTCTGTGTCTGTGGGCCACAATGCAAATATAACAGAGCACATTATGGGGCTGAGGTGAGGCTGAGGTGTTGTTTTGACTGCCCATCCATGCCATCCATCCGCATTTCACGTATCTCCCATTCAAATTCAAATCTTGGCTCAATCCGAAGGTTGACAAAGTAGAGACGGCCTGCAGAAATCGCATTCAGCGTCGATAATGGCGGCGACATACATTCAATGGCTATGACTATTATACATTTATTATCACCATATTATATTGGAATTGCTCTGGCCAGGCCACGGGCCATGTGATGCAAGTCGAGTGGATTAGCATGCCGATAACCAATTGGCTAATACGCTGGCTGCCTGGCTAGTTGGCTAAAAACAGAACCGTTAGTTGCCACTTAAACACAGAAAATTAAACAACATTGTTGTGGTTGTGACTGAGACTCGGAGCTCCTTTTGATATTCAAATGTGACTTCCTGGTGACAGAAACCAGAGCTCTCGGATGCAGAATCTGTCGGACAACCAACACCCAACAGCCAAACACCCGAAAATGCTCCACTGACTTTGAAGGGTAAAGCCATAAAAACAGAAACGGAAAATGATTTCTTTTGGAAAAACAGTTGGTTCGTTTCGCGGGTAACTGTGCCGCTGCCGCCAACCAGCCAGCCAACTGGGATGGGAAATGATCGTAAAAGCCACTAGCACCACTAGCAACACTAGCACCACCAACAACACTCACAACACACCCCAAAAGCAGCAACAATAAGCACATTAATAATAGTAGCCGGGCGGGCAGAGCCATAAAAAAGCGAAAGAAGAAAATAAAAGGTTGTTACTGCTATTTGGGCTTTGATCCATTTAATTATGAATTTTTTGGTAATTGTGCAATATGGAGAAGAGGAGCGAAAAATAAGTGGTGGAGAGCTCATCTTTCTTTCAACACAAAATTGTTTTAAATTTGTTCAGATATTTATTTTGAAAATTAAACGAAATTGGGTCACTTTTCAGAGCAAATAGCTGTGATTAAAGTACTATTATTAGGACTATCAGTCAGTAGTCTTATCCCATCTATAGCTATAGCTTCAAAAATCATTGAACTTTGGCAACTTCTGCTCAGATACTTTTACTTTCCTGTCTTTTGTTTCAAGATTTCTTTTGTTTTTTAAGCTTTTTTCGCTTTTTTTTTTGCTTTTTTGCTTATCAAAAGCAGAACACACCGCTAGCATTCGATCTAACTGTAAACTGAGAGATGATTGGCTTCGTTTTCATTTCATCCATCGGATGGCAGTATCTTGTATCTGACAAATGCCTCATCCGTCAGATGCCAGAGCTCTAGCTGGCTGGCAATTCAAATTCAAATTTTTTCGAACGGCCGAGAATCGAAACGCGGGAAGTTTTCACTTTCGTGTGTATGTGATTTTTTCATTATTATTATGTCTTTTTTTTTACCATTTTGTTTTTATTTTTTGGCAGAGAGAGAAAAATTGAAGAGAAAGCAAAAGTCACTGTGCTTTAAACCGCTGACCTCGAGGAGGTTAACTATCAAGAACTACTTCTCTTTTGCCCAGGAAATGAATTAAAATTAATGTTTTTTCCAAAAAAATATTTCCAGTGCATCGGTGGCATCATCCCGGGCTTCATGCCCCCTTGGCAGTGCCATTCATATGCAAAATCTCGCCATTTCAATCACTCATTCATGCGACTCGAAACGTCTGTGAAAGTAAGCCATGACGCCAGGTCCGAGGAGAGCCACTGCAGCAAACATTTGTCCAAAGCATCCACCGAATGGGCAAACAAAGAGAGACATCAGCCAGTGCATCTCCTCCTCCGAGTGGGTCCCGGGTTGTGACAGGTCGCGGTCCAAGGCCCCCACCTGCCTCCCAGGGGAGATCAGTGAATGCCCTGCCTCGAGTCTGACTGGCAAATGAGTCAACAAAGAGTAGGCAGAGTGGTCATTCCGAGCACCCTTCACCACTTGTCCAAAAGGGAGTGTAGTCTGTACAGTAGGATTTCCAACAAAGTGGATAAATATTTGTTTCTCGGCAAAGTTTCTGAAGATTTTAAGCAGCAGGCACTTGTCTCATAAACTCAAAACTCAGAGTGAAGAGTTCTTCTACAATCCACCTCCAATGGATGACCAGTTTCATAGTCATCCATACCAACTCTTACTCCTAACCAGCCCCGCTATCAATCAACCCTTTTCACGCACTCTCCGACACGACAAGAAACACATTACTTTTCGAGCCGCCGAAACATCAATGAACCTGGCGATTTATGGCCTGGCTTTCTGCCACTCTGCTAATGACCAAATCCGAACAACTGGCCACCAAATCGAACGAAACACTTGGACAAACGGCCAATTACGGTGCTGGGTGGTGGTGGTGGTGGAGAGGATTGGAGGAGGTCTGGGAGCGAGTGGGAATTCCGTCCGATGAAAGAAAACATTGGCACAAGAAGAAAAAAAATGTCGTATGTAAACGGTTGCCTTAATAATCGACATTGGTGGAAAGTTGCAACTTGCAACTGCAACTGCAACTGCCATTGCAGCCGGTTATTGACCGGCGATGCTGAGAGATTCGCTAACATAAACGGGCCATGTGTGTGGGGGGCTGGGAGCTGGAGCGCCTGACAGTCTGGGCCGGGCCGGGCCAATGAAAGCAAAAGGATGATGACTGCCCCTGCCACTGCCCCTGCCTTAGGCAAAAAAAAAAAAAAAAAAAAAAAAAAAAAAACATAAGATAAACAGAGAGCGTGGAAGGAGGAGGAAACCAGTCCTCGCCGATAAACAAAATTTCACTTTTACTTGCCCGGCCGTGTTTTATTTTTTTGGCTTTTATTTATTTTTAGATGAGGCGCATTTTGAAATCAGAAAAAGCGTGCCTAATTAACGCAGGCAATCACAAGTTGCACAAAATAAATAATAAGTCTGCGACGGCCTATTCAGGTGTTGCGAGTGATCTCTTTCATTGGCGGCGATCGGTTGCCAAATCTCTCAAAAAAATTATTGCTCCGTAGGCGTCTCGGCAACCGAAACTGGAGTTGAACGAACCGCTCGCAAATCGCGGGGTACTCTAATTCGTTAGACCCCAGAAAGCACGGCCGACTTCCTCCAGATGCGGCCCGTGCCCCAGAAGATAATCCCAATCCGTCAGGCTTCGCATCGAATTGGTCACAGAATTAGCCGACTAATTGAAAACGAATTACCCGAAAATGTGCCAGCTGCGATCAAAAATAATAGAAATCACAGAACTCTACGGCACATCTAAGCCATTTCTGCTCTAAGCATATTTTGGGCCGGAAGACCTTATAAGATTTTTATTGAATTTTCCATTTAACTGCATTTAAATCTGCATTACATTTTTATACATTTTTAGAGGTAAAAACAAATGGGAAAAAGCATGATCTTTTATATATAGACCCGAGCGAAAACAATATCCATAGAATACTTCAATTTATTCTTAGTTCAATTTCCCTATAATCTGCACAGAAACCTGAGAGAAAATATTCCGATAGATTTTTTTTGTTTTTTTTTTTGGGAGTAACCCTTGAAAAAGCATGCTTTTTTTATATTTCTTATACAATTACTGATTTGCCTACCTCATAGCTCAATTCCCTATCAATCTACATCCAAATCAATCTGCATAAATAAGTTTGTCTCAATTTTTCTGGAGATATACCTTTGAAAAGGCTTGTTTTTTGTAACATGGCCAAGATCGAAACCTATATTGCTGTCAATTTTAAACTGGTTTTTGGTACATTAAAAGAATCTGCCTTTAATTCCGAAATACTATTTGTCGATCTATTTGTATTAATTTTTTCGGAAGTTTCCTTCATTTATTTTGTAAAAGCATGATTTTTCATATATGGTCTAGACTTACGCCCATATCTTTGCCAACTAACACCAGATTCTCAATCGGAATACCTTAAAAAGTTCAAAGATTCCCAATGAACTACATAAAAGTCTAAAATAACATTTTTCGCTCCTATTTTAATTCAATTTTCTGGAGTACACAGGGGAGAACATTGAAAAAGCATGTTTTTTCATATATGCCCCACAGTGAACGACCCATCTTTTTTAATTCGCACCCGATTGTTGATCGGATCAATATATTCCTATCTCCTACCACAAAATATTCCTAGTTCAATACCCCATTGATCTTCATTAAAATCTAAAATACAATTTTCGACATATTTTTTGTCAATTTATCTAAAAAAGCATGATTTTTTTCACATTTAGAAGTGGTTATCTTTTTAAATTCATAACCGATTCTTGGTCGGAATATCTTAAAAGATTCGTACATAAATTACCTATTAATATGCATCAAAAACTAACAAATAATTTTTAAAAAGCATGCTTTCTTGTATATGAACCGATGTACTTAAACCGATTCTTGATCAGAATACCTTAATAATACCTCAATTCCCCAACGATCAGCAGAAGCCTTATTTTTCTGATAATTATTTTCAGTATTTTTTTTAAATTGAAATAAAAGAAATGAAGTTTGAGAGTCTTTCAAGAAAATGGAATTGAAATAAATGGAAAACTTGTGGGATTATCATGCAATAATGAGCGATTTTTTTGTTCATGGGGGGAGGGGAAAGAGGCCGAGTGTGTGTGCGCAACTCCGAAACAAAATACAATTTATGCGGTTTTGTTATTACCCATTTTTTGATTCTACACCCAAGCACGTCAAGCAGATCCAGTGCATATGGATATGGTCGGCGGATGGCTGATGGCTGGGCCATTCATTTATCACGAGTATGGAAGCGAGTGGCATGAGTCAGGCGGCAGGCAGGCCAGGCAGCCAGGCAGGGTGTTGCACATAAACGCATTCGGCTTGCCACACACTCCAGGCAAGTTGTAATTATCGCAGCGAGTCGTAAATAATCAGAGCCAGCGACCAAAGGGTTGTATAATATAGTCAAATCGGTGGCTAGATACTTGGATACATTTGGCGGCATGGTGGCATGGTGGCATCACGGAGAGAGAAAGCCAAATCCGATTATTTTTAAAGCAAATTTTCAATGGCCCAAAGCATGGAAGATTTTTATAGCTAGTTTGGGTTCTGATACCCAAAATTGGTAATCAAGAGGCTCAGCTTCTATTAATAACTTCTATATAATAGATCTCTTAACTAAAAGTGAAGGCTTTGGCTTTTTATCTGTCCATTCTAAAGCCCCTCATCGCAAATAACAATTCAATTAGAAAACATTTTCACACAGAAATTCACGTATGAGTATCTTTTACTTTCCCCTCTTCAAGCTGAGAAGAAACTTACCGCACCACATTTCCTCAAGATACGTCTTCTTTGGCAGATGGATGGACTGACTGACTGACTGGCTGGCTGATGGATTGGTTGATTGAAGAAACACAACAACAACAAGAACAACACTCACAGGCCAATCAGTTCTTGATCGGGTTTCCCATGTTCTTCACAAATCACACAAGAAATCAAGATTCAGACGAAAAAAAAATGGAAAATCAAGCTAATCCAAGTGCATCTTCTTGAATTATTTCTTCAAAAAATAAAACTAAAGAGTATCTGTCCGATTTTGGATAAATAATTCTATTGTTTGGCTTGGGTGAGCGGCTGCGGCGGCGTTTATTTCGAGGAGCGCGGCACGTGCTAAGCGAACAATGGTCGCGGCTTGTTTGAGTCCGGATTTCAGACGCGGCGGTCCAAACAGATCGCCCAGCCGAAAGAGACGGGAATGCACTTGCCGAGAGAGACGGGGCGAGTGAGAGTGGCGGAGAGATGGCGGAGACTGACTCGGCCAGCGGTCGGCGAAGAAATGTTAACTCCAAACGCAAAAAGCAGCGGACCCCGAAAGCAGTGCCAAGCGAAAGAAATCTCTCAGGTGGAGTTAGGAAGTGTCTTAAGATGCTCTACGATGATGAGAGATCAAAGAAGATGGATTACTAAGTTTAATTTATAAAAAATATTCAACAAATTCTAAATTAGAAGAGGTTCCTGGAAGGAAAAGCCTTAACTCTACCTTCTCTAGACAGTTTCTTCTAGAAAATAGTATCTTTTTACGGTAGAGTATCTGAAAAAGTGGAAGATACATCTTCAATTTCCCAAGCACACCTGCCTTCGATGTAAACATAGGCTCGTGTGCTCATGAGCTCGTCTCTTCGTCTCCGTTTAGTTGATTTTTCGATGCGCTTTTTGCACACTGCTAGACTTTTCTTGCCCGCCTCTGGAATTTTTCCTCACTAAGCCGGGCTCTCGGCTCTTGGCCGTAATTTTATTCAATAGAATTTATGCTTTTTTATGGTCAAGCTTGGCCGGCCGACTGCAGAGCCCAGCTCGCCAGCACTAACGGTTGTTGCCGGCCACTTTAAGGTTTTCTGCATAATTATCCCCGTCCATCAGTGTTCCCTCCTCCGCTGCTCTTTCCGATGGGAAATCTTGCATCGATCAGAGGCGACACTGCCATTTAATAGAATTACAAAAGCACTCGATTAATCAGCCAGACTCGAGTTGAAAGTTCATTCGAGTGCAATCGATCTGATCGATCTTAAATCGCTTTCCTAATCGCCCATCGCTCTTTTATGATGTGTTTACACCGATGAACTGAACTCCCCAAGCCAAACACTCATCAGCTCTAATTGATAATTGGCACTGTGATTGAGAAATTTCTTCGCAGCTTGATTGGGTTTGAAGCGCTTTCGATGGGTTAATGGATAATTGTTCATTTACAAATCAATACCCTTGAATAAAATGGTCTCTCGCAGCTACAGACGTTTGGAAAGCGATACTAGAGGCTATATCTTTCAAGTCTTAAGCTTTAAGGAACTGCAAGAGAAACAAATTGAAACAGAAATTAGACCAGTAACACCTGAAGTATAAAGGAGAGCCTACCTGCTTACAACACATAGCATTACATTATATCTTATTAAGAGATTACAACTTAACGACTACTGATTGCAAATCCTGTAATTGGAGGATTATTTGGCAGCCACTCACCTAATGGCCGCCGACTGGTGGTGACCGGCCAGCATCCGAGCGCTGCCTCCGAATCGGGGGTGCTGCAGCTGCTCAAAGTCCGGATCCGGCGGCAGGCCCCGGCTTATCTGGCTGATCCGGCTGAGGCGACTGGCGTGGGAGCCGCGCTCCGAGTTGCACTTGGAGCCGCACAGGGAGTTCTCGCAGAAGCGACAGCACTTGTTGTAGCTGAAGGTGGAGGTGCAGAGGGTGCAGAAGGAGTCCAGCTGGGACTCGGCCTGGTCCTCGTCCTCCTCGGCCAGGTCGTGGTGCTCGTGGTCGGTGGGGTCTGTGGCGCTGGACAGGCCCATGTCGATCTCGTGGTGGCGGCGCAGCTTCAGGGTCTGCGTGTGGCTGCTCTGGTCCTCGTCGGAGCAGAAGTTGTAGGCCTCGCTCTCCGTGTCCTCCTCCTCGCCGAGGCTGCTGCCCGCACTGCCACCCTCCGGCCCGACCTGGCCCGGCGGAATGCCGAAGCTGCTCAGGGGGCACGAGGGGTAGCGGGTGAGTGGAAAGGGCCGAACGTTGTACTTGCTGGCCATGGACAGGTTCTCGTTGAAGTAGATCACGTTGGGGGCTGGCGCGTGCTGGTGGGCGGGGCCTGCCCGCTCGCGCTCCCTGTCCCGCTCCTTGTCGCGCTCTCTTTCCATTTGGTGGTCCCGGCTAATGCTAAGATCGTGGTACTTCCGCAGGAAGGCCGCGTTGCAGTCCGCCGCCGTGTATTCGTGCAGTTTTTTCGGCTTCTGGACCGGCATCTGGGTGTGCTGAGTGTTGAGGACGCCATTATGGTTTTGTTGGTTGCCGTTATTCGAGTGATTATTGGCGTTTCCATTGCTGTTGTTGCCGCCTGAGCGCAGCAGGTCAAAGAGGCGCTGCTTGAGGTCGCGCATGGCGACATGGGGGTCTGCAAGATAAGAAAATGGCGCGTTAACATTTGAACTTAAGCTTTCTTTCGCACTTCACTCTCAGGTTGCCAACTATTTCGAAAAAGAACGCCATCTTTCTTCAAGCGTCTTTTCTCATCGGTAGGTGGTGCTTTCAGTTATCGATATTTTTATACCAGTGCTGCCAACTGCTTAACCGATATTTCTACACCTGTCTATTGGTTTGTGTTAACTATCGATTAGATTAGAGATATTAGAGACACTAATTTTAATGGCTACCATCTCAATAAGTATTTAGTTCTATTTTAGACCGATTGTTTGACCTATCGATGGTTTTAGCACAGTGTTGCCAACTAAAATAGGATTCCATCTCTAACTTTACTTAGTATTTTCAAAATACTGTCAAACAGTCACACTGCACGTGCACTATTATTATTTAGCTACGGAATATATTGCCTGTGATCAGTTTTAGCCTATTTACAAAAGGTAATCAATGAATTGGTGAACCAAACTTCAAGAATAACTAACGATACACTATTTTCAGTTTCTAGAACCCAGTCTAAATCCATAATGAGCAGCCAGCGCGGCAATGTGTCCCGCACACGTGCACAGAAACACAAAAATCGTCATGTTTTTAAAAACGATTTGCACGACAAAACGCCACAACAAATGCGTCTGAACGCCATGCACGTGTCCACCGTTTGCCAGCGATGCAAGGACCAGATCGAGTGGAAGATCAAGTACAAGAAGTACAAGCCGCTGACCCAGGCGAAGACCTGCGCCCACTGCAAGCAGAGGACAGTCAAGAAGGCCTACCATGTCATCTGCCGCGACTGTGCCGTTAAGGCCAAGATATGTGCTAAGTGCCTGAAGTCCGGCGACGAGGTGGCCATCGAGGCGCCGGAACCAACGCCACAGGAGGAGCAGCAGCTGCAGGTGGAAATGGACCGACTGATCAAGTCGTTCTCGGAGCGCAAGCGGCGCGCCTTCCTGCGCTACATGCAGAAGGGCAAGAAGCAGCCGGTGGAGGAGCCCGCGGACGACGAGCAGGAGGCCCAGGCGCAGGAGAAGGCCAAACGAGTGGCGCACACGAGAGATGAGCTGCTGGACAAAATCAAACAGTTGAACCTGGCCGCGGAGGACGATGAGGACGACGAGGACTTCGACGACTTCAGCGACGGGGACGAGGACGAGGATGACTCGGAATTCGACTCTGAGGAGGATGAAGAGGATAGCGAGGAAGAGCCTGTTAAAAGCAAACCGTCTAAAGCGAAATAAATATTTTTTTTTTCTAAATCTATAAACTGCTTCACATTCTGTGTCTGTCAGAGGAAATATTCTGGCCTTATATGATTTATTTTTAATTTAATTTTTTTATTTATAAGCTTAAGGCTTTTGTTTCTTAATTTCAAAATTATAATCCAGAAAAAAGTTTTGAAATTTCGTTTTGTTACGAAAAGTTGCGGTCAACTATCGATAAAAGCCAAAGTGTTATCGACTTGCCAACAACTCCGCTCTAGGGAAAAATCAGCTTGTGCAAATCGGAACAAGTTGGTTCTTTTGATTTTAAAAGCCAAACTAGAGTATATGTCTCGCTTCCCCTGCCATCTCAGCACACTGAGATGTAAGACTTAAAAGTCATTCCTAGATTTAAATCATTCATTGCCAGTCCTATTAGCATTTGGAGCGTTTTGGTGAAAGTTGGAAACTCCAGCAAAAAGTTGTGTATTTAAGACTTGAAGAATCAAAAAAAAAAAAAAAACAAAATCTGAATTAAAAACTAGTCCAATGGCCGACAGTCCGAAGGAGCAGAACCAAAGGGGCAAGAGGCGCCGCACCCGGAAGAAGAAGGGGCCTGCCGGCGCCGCCGCGTCTGCTGTTGCTGACCCGTCCGCTGCCGTAGCCGCCCAAGAAGGCTTCTCGGGCAAGAAGAAGAGGAACAAGGACAAGAACAATGTCAGTGACGTCGGCACGGTCGAGGAAGAGATAAGTCGCGTGGAGCAGAACATCCTACGCGCGGTGGTGACTGATTTCATGCAAAGCACAGAGCAGAATGTCCAACTTCGTGGGCTGTCCCGCCTCCAGCGCAGCCACGTGCATCGGGTGGCCCAGAGCATGGGCCTGAAGACCGCCAGCAAGGGTTTCGCTGAGCAGAGGGTCCTCACGATCACCCGTCCGGCAGTCGTCGACCCGCAGCAGGGCGTAGTGCAGAAGCCGAGGCTCGCGGTCTCCCTTACCCTGCTCGAGATCCTCGCCAAGTCGAGTGGGGAGATGGACATGAACCTGTTGCGGCGCTGCAGTATGCATCGCCGCCCCAAATCGGACCGGGAGCGGGAGCGAGAACTGGAGCGCGAGTGCGAACGCGACTACCTAAACCGCCCGAACAACAACGGGCTGGTGGGCGTGGCAATGGTGCCTCCACCGTCCCAGTGCCGCAACAGGAGTCTGGTGCAGGAGCGTATATCTCTGCCAATCTACCGGCACCGTTCCAAGATACTGAACGTTCTGCAAAACGAGCAGGTGAGTCCCTCAAACCCAATCTTCAGCACGATGCGCCATTAATCCCAACTTTCTGGCAGGTTTTGATCATCAAGGGAGCCACTGGCTCCGGAAAGTCCACCCAGTTGCCGCAGTACCTGCTCGAGTGGGCCACCAACGGGCGTAGGGCCGTCCGGGTTGTGGTTAGCCAGCCACGTCGGATTGCCGCCACCAGCGTGTCGGAGCGAATTGCGAATGAGCGCGGCGAGTCGCAGGGCAGCACCGTGGGCTACCAGATCCGCATGAACAGTGAGTCCATGATACCCTTCTGTTCTCAGATTGCTTTTCTAACCAGTCGCCCCCATTCACAGGTCGTTGCAGTGCCCAGACCGTGCTCACATTCACGACCAGCGGATGCCTGTTGCGTGTGCTGGCCATGGACGGCGAGGCTTTCTTCACCTGCACCAGCCACCTGGTCATCGACGAGGTCCACGAGCGCGATCTGGACACCGACTTCCTGCTGCTGGCCGCCAAGCTGGAGCTGAAGAAGAACCCCCACCTGCGCCTGATCCTCATGTCTGCCACCATGGATCTGGGCGCTCTGTCCGCTTACTTTGGCGGCGCCACGGTGCTGGATGTGGAGGGACGAAGCTTCGAGGTGAAGACCTTCCACCTGGAGAAGATACTTAGTATGACTGGGTACATGACCGCGATGATGGAGCCGCACCTGGGCGAAATGTTAGAAACGGAGGATCCGAACGAGCTGCTGGAGGCGTACAACGCCAGTCGCACTCTGGCGGACGGCGAGATCGACAACGACCTGATCGTGTCCCTGCTGGAGCTGCTTCTGCATCACGGCGACACTGGTGCGGTGATCGTGTACCTTCCCGGGTACCATGACATGACGGTGCTGCAGGAGCGCATCGAAGAGTTGCTGCCCAAGGAGAAGATCAAGGTGCTGCTGCTGCACAGCCAGGTGGACAGCAATGAGCAGCGCAAGGCGTTCCGCACCTTCCCCAACATCCGTCTCAAGATCGTGCTGAGCACCAACATCGGCCAGACGTCGATCACCATTCCGGATCTCGTGTATGTCATCGACTCGGGTCGCTCCAAGATGAAGACCTACGACCCGAACACCGACGCCTCCCAGCTGGCCACCGCCTGGATCTCGCAGGCCGACGCCAAGCAGCGGGCCGGACGTGCCGGCCGCCTCCGCAACGGCATCTGCTACCGCCTCTACTCCCAGGCGCGCCACGACAGCATGAGCCTCTACACCATTCCGGAGATGATGCGCCGCACCCTGGACGAGATCTGCCTGCTGGCCAAGCTAGCGGGCCCGGAGCAGCCCATTGCCAAGTTCCTGTCGCAGGCCCTGGATCCTCCCCAAACGGAGGCGGTCGTCCAGGCGTGTGCCCGCCTAGTGGTGATCGGGATTCTGCAGCCGAAGACCGAGAAGATCACGCCGCTGGGAAAGATCGTGGCGGAGCTGCCGGTGGGCGTGCAGCTGGGCAAGAGCATAGTGCACTCGATCTACTACCGCTGCCTGGGCAGCATGACGATCATAGCCGCCTACCACTCGGTGCGCGATCCCTTCGTGCTGCCCGTGGACCGAACCAAGAAGTCCAACAAGCAGAACGCTCGCCATGCCTTTGCCGGGAACTGTACCAGCGACTCCATATCGGCGGTCAGTTTGTACGAGGAGTTCGTCAAGTGCAACAAGATGCAGCTGTCCATGTTCTGCGAAGAGAACCGCGTCTGCCGCTACGCCATGGAGATGTTCGTCTCGGCGGTGAACTGCCTGCGGGACGCAGTGCGTCGCATCTTCCGCAGCAACCAGGCCGGCGAACGCATGGTGACCGAGTGCGACAACGACCCGCACATGATCCGCATGGCCCTCGCCGCCGGCCTCTATCCCAAGGTGGCGTTCATCGATCGCGGCAACAAGAACCATCTGGTCTCCGAGGGGGACACCTGCATGCAGATCTCGCGCAACTCCTGCCTGCTGTCCCGCAAGAAGCTCAAGAACCTGCCCAGCGACTGGGTGCTCTACGTGGAGAAGAGCCGCAACGCCGATCAGCGCTCCTCGCTGGAGAACAACACGATGGTGAGCGCCCTGATGCTGGCGCTGGCCTGCGGCAAGGAGGGCGACCTGGAGGAGCGCGAGGAGGATGGCTGTGTGCTGTGCCTGGACTCGTGGGTGAGGATCATAGTGCCGTTGGAGTTTGGCCGGCAGCTGCTGAAGCTGCGCCGCGTCATCCAGTGGGAGGTGAACGAGATTGTGGAGAAGCGCCGCCTGAATCTGGGCAACAGTTTGATGGGACCGAAGCTGGTCCACCGGATGCTGCAGGTGGACACCTCGTCGATCTGCGTGGCCGAGGGCAGATCGCCGTCTGCCGAGCCAGACTGTGATAAGGATAACTAGATCATCAAAGACACCTCTAGCCTAGCCGTACACCTACACCTAATACACTTAAAAAACACCAACTCACTTATAATTTCAAGCCAAAATGGAGGCTAGCGATGGATCCGATTTTGGTTCAAAATTATAGCTAAAGTAGCTCCTTTTTTTGTCACTCCTTTCGAAGTTCGAACTGACAAAAAGAAGCGCTCCTAGAGATACAACAACAACAACTCCTACAAATACAGTGCGTTTCAAAACATAAATACTAAGGCCAAATCGTACCTGACACAGGCAGCAAAAATCACAGACTAGTTTCCGATTCGTTAGACCAAATTGTTAAGGATCTGTTCCAGGTTCCAGGACACCTGCTCTATCTTTTGCTGATTTGTATTATTGTAATGGTAATTTAATGACGTGATCTAGATTTAAAATCGTACTTAACCAAAAAAACGAAAAAACGAAAACAATTTCAATATCGTAACACCAAACAATGTGATATGAGAAGAAGAGTGGAAATACGGCATTCGAAATACGATATTATACGAATTACGAATTACGAATTACGACATAAATTTACGACAAAACATTGTATATTTTCGAATATATTTTCGAATGTTTTTTGGACCTCATTTTCGATCGACTAATCCCATTTACGTATTAAGGGCCAGGTATTATTACTCGATATGTAATTTATTTGTAAGCTATTTTAGAGCGCACTGTATGCTGATTTTAAATCTTAATGACTTGTAACTTTGGAAATGCAGGGACACCAAATACAACACAAACTGAACAAAACCACATCGAGGTGGTGTGAGTGGGGGGGGAGAGGGCTAATTGGTGGGTGAAAATATATGTGCCACAAGTGCCACATGAAGGCCTGGGATGGGAGTTGCTTCCAAAGACTCAGTGTCAGTGTCAGCAGTGCACTGAGAGAAATTAAATGGTTTCTAGATCAAAGTTTAGGATAGTTTTTAGTAGAAGTTATAGTATTTTTTATATAATTTTTAATTTAATTGTTAAACTTAATATTTTATAATTTTTATTTCAAGTATTAACTTTCAAGTTAAATGTCTTTTGTTTGTTGCCCATTAAGAGTTGCCCTTGCGGTGCATTGGGGCATGCAACCGTCGCCGTGGCAGCTGACGTTTATGCTCCACCTGCACCTGCAGCTGCCACGCCCCCTCCCAGCCCACGGCCAGCCCATTCAGGCGCAAACAAGAGCGGGCCAAAAAGCCAAGCTAATTGCAGAGAGACGAGGCAGTCAATAAACCTCAACTCGGGCTTGTCGCTGCTGCAACAACAGACATCCAACAATGGCAGCAACAACAAGAGGAGGCATGCCACAGCAACAACAAAAGGCAACAGCAAACAGCAAAGAAAGTGAAATGAAATTGTTATTTTTTCGGTAAGACGAAAAGAGAGCATTACGAATCGCCATAGACCGATGGTGGTGGGCCCTTGAGTGAAAATTAATAGATTTCTCTGCTAATATTATATTGGAAATCTATTTATATTATATTGGAAGAGTCTCCCGAAGATCACCCCACCCAGACATCTCTCTTTTCTCTGATGGATCTGACCCAAATGAACTCGTCTATTCTTTTTTGTGGCTTCTCGCCAGCCGCCAAATTGCAAAGCTGCCACATCCATGCCGCAATAATTTGCAAACTCATCAATGGGAATTGCGGGAAATCTGCGCTCTAACGGCGCTCCCAGATGCTACATCCCAAGGAGGAGTTTCCCTGGCCCCGCCAGGTTGTCCGGGAGTACAAATCAATTTGTCATCCATTGTCCGATGGCAGGCATTGAACCCGAAGTGTGGCACTGTTGCATGGAGCTGGAGCTGGAGCAGCGATGCAGTTACTCGAAATTAAATAAAGTCAACGCTAATGGAGCGACAATAAACTTGGCTAACAAGTGGCATTCGATTGGAGTCTGCTGGTGGTGGAAGCCGGTTGAATGCACTCCCATTCAAATGGACCAGCTCGCCAGCAGGTGTCTCCGCGAAGCAGGAAGGTGGTGGAGCTCTTGGGAGTTATTGTGGGTCAGATGCAGGTCTCCCTCTCCTCCTTCCCAAGTGCCAACTAATGACTTGGCCCTCCTCGACTGATTGATGGTCCAGAGATCTATGATTTGGGCCAACAGTTACAGTTACATAATTAACTGAAATTAATTTCGCAGAAGCTCAAAAATTGCCCACGGCCCACTGGAATGACATCATCTTCGCCAGCCTCCTCCAGCGCCAGCAATCTCGCACGGAATGCGTTTCGGTAATTCCAAAATTCCAAATTCCGAATAGGGTATTATCATAAATATGTATGTATTAGTCTGTTGCAAGTCTCGACTTTAAAATCACGCCAGTCTGTCTGTCTCCCTATCCCACTGCATCGGGTGAAAGTCCCCCAGGCCTGTCTGTTTTTTTTTTTTTTTGGCGGGGTCAAATCAATCAGCCTGGGCGGTGACCTTACACCTTAAAAAACAAAAAAAGGCAAGCTAAACCATAAAAGCAGTAGGGCACCGCCGGAACAAAAGTGGGAGATCCCCTTTTCCCATTTTATCGCACCTCTGGCGAGAGCAACACCTTTCCAAAAAATAAAAAACACCAAAAATTCAGCCTAATTATGTCATTAAAAGGCATGGCTTTTCGTTTTACGATGATTTTTGAGGGGGATTAGGGCTATCTGGGAGCTACATATGAAAGGGTTCTGGAGAACATTCAAGTTTTTAGAGTTTTAGTGATGATTTGAGTGGAGTATTAGGGTCTTCTGGGGGGTTCAGGACTCTTAAGGAGGCTCTGTAAGAGACTGTTCTGCTTGTATGCCCTCGAATAGGTTTAAACTGCAGAGCCTCAAGTATTTAACCGCCATTACCACACTGAAGTGCTGAGAAGCGTGTAAATGCCGAGTTTATGGCGGCTAGCGAGGTAAAAGTGAACTCATGTGCGATTCCATGGGGGCACCGAAAAGTAAAAGCCGAAACGAGAGTGAAGTGATGGCCAAACAGCGTCGCTTGGAGTCCAAACAAGCTCCGATCGTGATTCGCATTTGGCCATGGCCGGCCAGCAACAAAGCCAGCCAGTGGATGGCCAACAACAGCAGCAACAACAGCCACCTGGCTGGTAGCAACTTTTTGGCCAAGAGCAGGAGCCGGAAACTGGCTCGGGTTGTGACCCGAACTGCGGAAGCATCTCCGCCATAATCAATCAATATCAAAAGTCATACATCGGATCGGAGCGGATCGGACCCTGACTGGGTTTATGTAACGATCGTCTGCCTTTTGTTTCGCTTGTCACAACAACTTAATGGTGCGTCATTAAGGTGCCACAAAGTGTTGCCAATGCAAATCCAAATATCAGCCAGATATCAGCCATTTCCCCAAAAAATGATAATCGGCAGAGTGGCTCTCGGTGTATTTCGAATTTTTATGTCTTCATTTTGCGTGTTTTTTGTGTTTATTTTTTATGTAAGCGAGAGGCGGCAGTTGCCGCATCGATTGCCACTGAATGGCCTGAGGGGGGCGTGGCAACAACGGCGCCAATCAGCGGCAGCAACACCGATAACATGACCAACATGGGCATTAAAAGAGCACTGTGAGAAATCGGTTTATCTTTCATTATCTTATCTCTGTCTATAGACTCTGTTTAGTGTCTAGTTTTCTCTCAGTGCAGTCTCAGTCCTGTCCAGCTAAGCTCCCGTGGCAGCAACACTCTCCACAAGTGGTGGCACGGACTGTGGCAGACTGGAGTCAAGAGCCTCTGCTGCGGTCAAGCGCCAATTGAGATGTGACAGGTTGTCTGGTCAAGATTTTCCGTACACCTGAGAGTGAGTGCCCCCCCTTCCGCCATATCCCCCCTTCCCCCCCAAAAAAGGTCACCGAAAGCTAGCAGTTCGTGAGATTGCGCCCATGATGATATGAGCCGAGATGGCATCTGAGCTCTTAAGTTTTAATTTGGCCTGTCTGCTGCACAATTGCTTCTCCGTTTGTTTTCCCAATTTCACGATTCAGGATAAGTATGGAATTATGACGGAGGGTGGCAGAGTGGTGGAGTGCCGGCAGTGGCAGAGTGCCGGAGTGGCAAGTTGCAACCGAAAGCCACTAAAATACAAACTGCATGCATGTACTTCTTGGCGGCCAGACAGACAGTGATGAATGTCCCTGAGTGGTCGTGGGGCGCAAGAAAAGGATTACCCGGGTCAGGACTGGATTTTCAGGTCTCAGCGGGCGATGGAGGATCATAAAAATGCAAATTAAACCGCCACTAAGCTCAGCCACTAATGAGAAGAAGCCAGCGAGTGATTAACAGTCGTTGAAATGAGTTAGAATTTAAATAATAACAAGTATGGCTTGTGTTTTCTTTTCCCATCGGACCATTGGCTTTCCAATCCTCTTATCTGACACTCCAACTGATAGACGAGTGTTATATAAACACTATAATGACTCCCGATAACTGTTCCGCCCTTGGTCTGATCTGGAGCTAATCGCCTTATGCGTTCGAAAGTTACTGCTTTTCCAGTTCAAGACATTTGTCATTGTTCGGGGAGTCCGATTGGGACGCTGCGGCAGGCTTATTTATTAACGACACACAGGTTTCACTTTCCATAGTGGAATATAACAAATAACAAATAACAATAATAAATAAAAAGCAAACTAACACTCACAATTACCGATCCGATCAAAAGAAACCAACAAATTTGTTTATAAATGTCGGACAATATTTATTTGTTGACGCCGTCATCGATTTGTCATTGTTGGGTCTCCCAAATTTATGAGACTTATGACAATTTGGGAGTCTTTTTTTTTCTTCTCTCGACTTTGGAGATTCCAAAGAGGTGAAGGGTTCACAATGGCCGGGACAAAAGATCAGAAACAGAGACAAGACGACCAAAACTAAGCGATTCCAATTCGAAAGCGAGCAGGCCGACGTCGATGCCGATGCCGACGTAGAGGAAATTTATGCATAATTTCTGTGACAAATGCCACAAAACGGACACACCGGCTAGTGGCTAGTGGCCAGTGGAAAGTGTGAAAAGTGCATTTTCAGCCATTGATAATTATGTTAATTGTTTGGAAAAGATATAGACAGATGGCCAGATGACTAGAATAGGGTCCGCAGTGGGAAATGAGAAAATGAGCGATGCGATGGCTTCGGCAATAAATAAATTTTCACATTTTGACAAAAGACTGGAATAAGGTGGGGTGTTGGGCACCTCAAGTACCCATTAAAAGAGAGCTAAAAAATAAAAATAAAACAAGAAAAACAGAAGCCCAACTTTCATCCTTAGACAAGACGACGATGCTTTAATGATAGCAGAAGGCAGAGCCACTGATTTGTTGCGGTTTCTTTCGAGACAAGCACTGCGCTTGATTATATGGTACGTGCTATTTCATTTGCTGACAGATACAAGCTACAAAGATATATAGATACATAGATCCATAGATACAACCGCAAAGTCAAAGCCTAGATGGGTGCACTCTAAAAAGAGGTTTCCTTTGGAGCCTTTTTTTTTCTGTTGTTGTTTTGCTTTTTGGGGAATCAAGTTTGTCGTCCAAGTCTTTCGTTTGGCAAGCTTTGAGAATTTATTTTCGCAGCACTCTCATACATAGTTCTTCTTATACAGTTTACAGGCCTTCAACGGGCCTGTGTTGTTGCCCCAACTCTTGGCGGCAATTATGATCCGCTAGCTGCCTCCCGGGCATGTCATCAACTCCAGTAGGGAGTTGAGCCTCTCTGCCTGCCCAGGAATTCTGGGAAGAGCTTCTCAGTTCCGATTTCACAGCCCCCGGGGACAGAGCGGAGTACAACTATTTATGCAAAACGGGCGGGACTTAATTTATGAATTATAATTGAAAAGTGAAAATGCAGCTGTGGTGCGTTGGGTGGTGCAAATTATGAAATTAGTATTATGCGAAACGGAGTTAAAAGTGTGATTACACCGGAGCTGCTCCACCGGAGCTGCTGACAGAGTCGGGCTGCGTACTCGCACTCGTACATAAAAAGTACACCACTTGCCGCATAATAAGACAATGAAAGTCGGTGTGTGTGGGGCAATTAATATCATTTCAGCATGTGGAGCTCGACTACGAGATGGGGGAGTTGCAGAAGCAGGGGACTGGTGCGGATGGGAGACTTGGGGACTCTTTTCCAAGTGAGCGAGTCGCCCAAAATTGAAATGCCAAAGAAAGGTTAAACTTAGAGGTGCTCAGCGGCTTGAGATAAATTTTTAACTTATTTTTTTTTATTAAAATAAGATGTTTGGAGAGTCTTTTCGTTAAAGGTTATAGAATATTTTAATATAATATTTTCTTGATTTTTTTTTTTGGGAAAAACACTTTAGAGAGTAGAAAAGACTAGAAACTTCTTAAGATAAAGTCCCAAAATTCTCATACTCACCACCCCGTGGAGCATACCCCCTGCTACCCTATACCCGCCACAAGTTGCAGCTACAAAAAAGCGTATCACACTCCCCCTCAACCAACCACCCCCGCCCACCCCAAGCCGAGGCTTATTAGCAATGGCACTTAGAATCAGAGTCGGAGTCGACTCGCGCTGGGGCAGGGAGAAAGTCATTCAGCTGAATGCACATGGAGCGTAGTGTGTTGTCACCTGTTGTCACTCCCCGGACGCCACATCCCCTCTTATCCGCCTTATCGCCCGTTTCTTTCCGTTGCAGAAACCGCAAGCGCAGTCAAGTTCGTTGCCTAAGTCTTTTGTTCTGCAAGCCGCCATTTGCGTGGGCAGGGCTCGGATTTCGGTTTCAATCGCGGCTTAAAGGCCCACAGGGTGAAGCTCTCCTACGGATTTCGATATACAATTTTTATTAATATAAAAATGTATTTAATCTCGAAGCCCACGGCGCCATAACACTAAGCGCCAAATGTATGTGCATCCATAAGTGCCACAACCGCACTCGAGCTCGGGCTGGCGTCTGAATATAAAAGAAAATGAGCTGCTTTGGTAATTAATAGACCATGAATAGTTTGCCAGTCGAAAGAAAATTGCGAACCGCAAAATCAAGCCTAACTCCCCGCTAATGCGCACTTATCAAGTAAGCCCCGAAACTAGTCGACTCGAAAGTCGGCAGTTTCCTTCACATTTTCAGAATGATTAATTGTTAGTTGTAGTATTAGACCTACTAGATCCTTTGTAGTCTCAAAAAACTCACCTCACAGCTTGTCTAAATTGGCTATTACGTATTCCCTCTTTGTTTTCCAGTCGCCAATTAGTCAACACATAACATTATTAATTCCTTCTTTGCTTTGTGCTATTTAATTAACTTTTTGATTTGCGCCAATTACGACGGGGCCCAAGAACAGGAAAAAACAAACAAATAAACAAACAAGCCAGCCAGCCACACACACTGGGGGACCTCAAGGATAGTATTTCAAGGATGTGCTTCCGGAGGGGGGAGGGGGTCGCTCGCGGAAAAACAATCACGACTCGCGAGGTTTTTTCGGAAAAAGACAACGAACGCGACGCCGCCGACGACGATCCGGCAAACACGTTTTCCAGTTACAGCGTCGGCAACGGAATGATTTGGCCAAATCTGCAGCGCCACCAGCCAGGTCCGAAATTATCAGCCGACTCCAGAGAGTGCCCCACAGAGAGAGAGGCTTTCTCTTGGCGAGCGTGGCGAGAAGAGAAAGAGCCACTTTGAATACCCTACCTCGGGTCTGTCAGGCTGATCTATGGAGCGCATAAAACTGATATGGTTTCGGCTTCTGTGCGGTTGGCTTTTCTTCCTCGCATAAATTTCCATCGATTATGGAAGCTGGAGCTTCCATTTCCATTGCCAGTCCCAATGCCATCATCGAGTTGTCCCATTAGAGCTGCCGAGGCACTTCATCATCGGCTGGTTCCCGTTGACGAGGTTCAGTTTTCCCGATCGAACTCATTCAAATCGATTTAATCAGCCATGAAGTTGCTTACTTTATCAGCTCGAGAGCGGCTGGCATTGGACTTGTTTCATAAATCAATAATATCAATGGGTTTTAAATAAAACACTAATAGGCTAATAGGGGATATCTAGAAAAATGGATGTATGTTAAGTGTTAAGAGCTAAAGTGCATTTTTATTTCAAATCCTCAAGACTCTGTTAGATAACAAACTCCTCATAAGGCTCACTCCATAACATTTTTGAAAACTATTCTGTGTGGGTTATTTTCAACACCTCTAGACTCCAGGTTTCAGGCTCCTGGCTCCTCCATGGCTCTACTTTTTGGGTCGCCTGACACAACCGAAATCCAAAACGTAAATTTGACTTCCCCATTTCAAATATTTTCCGTTCACAGCATTTCTGCCCGGCCAGATTTCCACTTAAGCCGTTGATGTTGATGAGTTGCATTTCTGCATTGTGGCTTGCGTAACGCCATTTGTTCACTTTCAAACATAAACATAAACATAAACAAAAACAAAAAAATAATAGTATAATAGTAGAAGCATGGATGCCACCCACGCAGCCTACAGCTGATCATCAACTGGAGGCACTGCCTCCGCTTGCAGACTCTTTAAAGGCTCTCTGCCCGGCCAAGTTGGGCAAACCATTAATCGAAATCGGAAGCCCAACGGCAACAGCGTCGATTATGGATTAAATAATTAAAATCAAAGCCAAGGAAAAACACGAGAGAAGCTAAAGATAACGATGAGTTCAGTCCGAGATTAGTTTTGGGTAGTTTTTGGCCAGTACCCCAGCCAGTACCACAGAGATTCTAATGATGGAGCTCGGCTAATTGACGGCCAGGCGTCTGAAAATTGTAATTGATTTTTTTTCTTGCTTCTAGTTTCTTAGATTGGCTTTTTGGTGGCTTCATGATCTTCGGATCATTAGCGAAAGATCCGTACAGAATCGAGCTATAAATTCGGCTGCTTCTGGGAGCAAAGACATCACAATCCATTGGATCTTCACTTGGCGTGGAATCTTCAAATCGAATCAAAACCCCTAACTTTCAAACCAAAATGAAGGTAAGCTCCTTGGTCCTTCGCGGGCTTTTCAATCTCATTTCCATCCTCCTCCCGCAGGTCTTTGTCTGCTTGTTGGCTTCCTTGGCTCTGGCCAATGCTGGCGGTCTCCGCGGTGGAGCCGGTGGCGGCGCTGGAGGCTACCTGCCCGGCGGAGGACGCGGCGGTGGCGGTCGTCCTGCCATCGGCGCCGGCCTGATCTCCCACGTCTCCCAGTCGCGGGGCAACACCAAGGTCCATATTGGCGGCGGAGCAGCCGGAGGAGCTGGAGGCTTTGGCGGCGCAGGAGCTGCCTATGGCGCTGGAGCTGGAGCAGGCTATGGCGGTGGTGCTGCCTCCTACGGCGGTGGTGGCGCCTCCTATGGAGGTGGAGCTGCCTCCTATGGCGGCGGTGCTGGCGGTGCTTATGGCGGTGGACGCGGAGGCGGCGCTGGCGGCTGGCAGGGATCTGGAGCCGGTGGACGTGGAGCCGGTGTTGGTGGCTGGCAGGGAGGTGCCGGTGGAGCTGGAGCTGGCAACGCCTGGGGCAACCCCGCCGAGTTCGACTACACTGTGAACCACGCCTCCAGCGCTGGAGGAGCTGGTGGAGCCTATGGAGGAGCTGGTGGAGCCTATGGCGGAGCCGGTGGTGCCTTTGGCGGACGTGGAGGTGCTGGCGGGGCTCCCTACCTGGGTGGTGGCGCCGGTGCTGGTGGCTCCCGAGGTGGTGCTGGCTGGTGGAACGATTAGATCCCCAGACCCTGACAAAAACTCTTTGAAACCGTGATCGAAAAATAAAATTTAAACCTTACAAGAAAACAAGTTCGTTGTCTAAGTCTTTTGATTTTCGAGAAAAATAAGACATTAAAAAAGCTTTCTTCTCAAGCTGGGCTTTAAAGAGGTTGTGAAGTTGGCTAAGATATTTTTTTTTAATAATTTTAAAAATAATATGATTCTGAAAAATTGTTTATAAGATAAAAGGAAATTCCTTAAATGCTGGATATCTGATCAGATACAAGCCATTAAAATTGGATTAAAACCCCTTAGAGTCTTAGTACTTCATTATTATTATAGCTTTTAAGCTTTATCTTTAAATTTTACAAACTAAAAAAGTACAATGTCTTGGAGTAAATACAAATATAGACAAAGAAATCACAATATCATGAACAGAGTTATAATATAGTCTAGATATCCTAAATATTATGCATTTCTGATGCCATAAAAACTTTTAAAAAATGATTTAAGAACTGTTGAAACTTCATAACTTTAGTATTTAATTATACTCTAGATATCCTTAAAATGTGGGTTTTTCTTTAAAATGGTTATACAGCTCCAATTAAATTTAATACCCTTATTACTTAATGATCTTAAACTTTTTAAATATTATATTTAAGTTTCCATTTTCATTAAAAACTTAAAAACTATAATACTTTGAACAGCAAAGACTTCCTTGTAGCAAAAACTTACCCCTAAATCATAACCATCGTAGAGCTTTTAAGCCCAGCTTGTACAACCTCACCGCCAGATGTCGCTTTGGCCAAGTTCGTGTCTGAAGTCTTTTGTTTTGTGGGCAGCCGAACGAAAACCAGTTTAAAACTCGACGCACTGCCCTTGCGATTGGACTGACGAAGTTCAAGGTCACTGCAGGTGCCAAAATGGAAAGTAACGAGAATTTTCACCAAATTTTCAATAAAAATGGGAAATAATATATTTCAAGAATAAAGTTTATACTAAATCGTAATCATAAATATAACTAATAGCTTGAAGACTGAATATTTCATCAAATATCATTCCGATTTTGTGTTTCGCGTGTATTTATTTTGGCTTTGGTCTTTGTTTGGTTTTACTTCCGTTGATTTTCTTTGTGTGCCTTTGTCTTTGGAGATTTCTTATTCGGCATTCGGTAATTATGAAGTTGTGGCTCCAAAGCGTCTCGGCGTTTGGCTTTTTGAGTTTTTTGGTTTTCGGTTTCCAGGGACACCGATACCGATATCCATACCTATCCATACACCCATACCGATCTAATGAAACTACGATTCGCGTGTTTGTTTGTAAACAAAAATGAGAATCTCTTTTATTTACACACCGAACAAATTATGCCTGGGTTAACCCGTTTTTTTTTTTCCATTTTCGATTTTTCGCATTTTGTTTAAGGCTTCGGGGCTGAAAACTCGTTTTTCTTTGTCGGTATTTGTCAAATACTCGATGCACATTTCGGAGATTAGCGTTTGAATTTTATTTGAATTTAATTTTTGTCAATGAAACGCCAAAATGGGTGTATATCAGTGGCATGGGGCTTATAATTAATAAAATATAATAAGCCCAAGTACTTCCTCCTTAGGGTTCTATACTCTAAAGATAATCCCACGATTCCTGAGGCGATTCCCGGTGATTGATGGAAAATGCAATCGATTAACATGCAATTAACTATCGATGTTTTACGACCTTTAATGCTCGGTTGTGTTTATACGAGCTGGCTGCCATCCATTAGGTCTCCGTGGGTGAACGGAATGATATGCACGGATCTCAGAGAACACTACAGACTGCTTATTTATGTGGCATATGCCCATCTGCAGTGATTGCCTGGCTATTTTCTATGCAAGCTTGCAAATTTTACCCTAAGTACCCGACGTATGAGTTATCATTACGGATTTCAGGCTTATTTATGAGTGTCATCAATTTCAGAGCTAAAACTCACTTTCTGGCATCAGATCTTTGGGTATTTGCAGTGGTAATTTCATTTGGGTACCTAGACTTGGTAGACCATACCCAGCCTGCAATTAAATATGTTAATTCGGTTTTGGTTTTTAATGGAAGCCTTCAGAGGCATCCGAGGGCGCTGCGATGGGAAATATATGTGTGTTATTACAGAAGCGAGTAATGCCATTGTAAGCCACACATCTTGCCCAAAACAATGAGCTGGACATTGAGACATTAAGACATTAAGACATTGGGCCATAATGAGCAAGCCACTATTCTAAATTAATTATTGTGTTGTCTGGGTCTGGGCTGTTTGGGTTAATAGTTTGTTTACAACATTTAGGAAACTCAGACAAAGGCTCTTGATTGCTGAAACCATTTCCTATATCAGAGCAGATGAACAAATCAGGAAATCATGATCGACAGAAGAGATCTCTCGAGTGCCAATCGACTGGAGAACTCAATCTCCGACTCAATTGATAAATCTGTCGTTCTGTCATCGGATCGGTAGCTTACGGCTTTGAAATAGTGACCCATCCATAATCGAATAATGCGATTATGAATATTCATGCCAGAGTGCCGGAGAGCGAGTATGTAAATGCCAAACACTCAAGCCTACTCGCTACAGTCTTAGTTTTTTTTTCGGTTTTTGCATAAATTTTCGATATTTCGCGGGCATGTGCTCGGGGCGTACATTGAACCCAAATATATACACTTTGTCCATTTAGTGGGAGAGATTTGTGTTTATTTTTCGGGTTAGTACAGCCAACTAAGGGAGGAGGAGGCCCCACAGATTCCCAGCCAATTGCCAGGCCAGTCCATCGAGCGACTATGCAAATATATGCCATAGAAATAGAACCCATCCGATCCGACCGGTTCTAGCTTTTTATATTTTCTGTACTGATGATGTAGTGGGTCCCCGGGTATTTGTTCTTCGCGATAGGCCGGCCTCTTCCTGCTTCAGTTTCAGTCTCGGAGTTTTCTTTCGCGAACCTTGGCGGCAGTCTTAGGTTTTTTTTTGGCCATTAATCAGTTCGACACTTGGGCTGCTTCTGCTTCTGCTCGGCTCTTTTTTTAGTTTTAGTTTCAAAAAGCCAAAGCGAAGAACAAAAACTGAAATATAAATGCAAAGCGGACTCTGTCGCAGCTGACCAACTGACAAAACATTGATATAAATGTTGATTGTCGAGCCAAAAAGATTAAATGCCGATAATTTGTTTGACTTTCGGCTGGAGGGACAGTGGGGCGACTGTTGCGATTTTTGTTCAAAAATTTATACATTTTTGTAGCAATATTTGAAGAGGAGTATCCACAAATCTTAGGACACTTCTTGATTTTTTTAACACTTAAAAGTGACTATTTTGGAAACTATCTTCTCTTGGAAGATCATGAAATACTTTAAGCTTATCTGGCCCAGTTCTTGGGGTTATAACATACTATAATCTAAACTTTATAGATCTTTGTCATTGAAAGTATATTTAAGTATTGATCTTGAAGATCTTAAATATCACTCCCCAATTATCCAACCTTCAGATCTGTTATTTAAAACTGCCCAACTCTCAGTACACAAATGTGCTCTGTCCACTTTCTGACATAACTTTTAGGACCATATAATACATAACATAAATATTTAATAAATATTGCAAATATAATAATAAATATTATGCATTGTTTCACCCGAAAAATGATTTTCATTGAAATGTTTTTTAAACTTAAGCCTCCAAAATATCACACTCAAATTACCCATTTTATAGGCCCCATAAAGACTGCCTAACTTTCAGTACTTTTAAGATCTTATTAAATTGTCTGATCTGATATATTGCATTATTTCATATCTATTACTATATACTTAATTTATCTCCTATTAAATCCTTTTCATTGAAAGTAAATTAAAGTACGTCTGAAAACTAAACCCACTAAACTAAACTAAATATCAGACTTCAATTACCCAACTTATAGACGCCCCTACAGCCTCCCTAATTCCAAAACTTTTGAGAAAATATTAAATTTTCTGAAGTAGTTTATATGATCATATCATACGTTTTACTATATATTTTTGTCTCTAAAAATCCTTGTCACTAAAAGTACATTTCTTACCCCCCTTTAGACTGACTAACTGTCAGTACTAGTAGTACCAGTGGTATATATTTTTTGTCCATAAATTCTTTTGATTAAAAGTCCATTTTTTAAAGCAAAACCCCCGGAATATCGCACTCCAATTTCCCAATTGATAACCCCCAGTACTCTTATGTACTTTTTCCATTTTCTGACATAATTTCGAAACTCGCCTTGAGGTAGCTTAGCACCTCCATATCCCCTCTCCCCATAAAACCCCCAGAGACCCGCAGAGACCAGCGGAACCCCCGACCCACTGTGCGGAGATGCCGCGCATGCGCAGGCCGAGATTAGCATATGTGGACAAACAAAAGAACGAGCATAGTCGAATGTGAGTTATTATGAAACGGCCAAGAGGCATGGCGATGGCTAAGAGCTGGCCGAAAGATCTCTGCCGAGAGCCGGCTCTGGCTCTGGCTGTGGCTCTGGCTGTGGCTCTTCTGCCCATCAATGGCTTCTAATTGGGCGAATCGATCGAACCGATCGACCGGCCACCCATTTTCGGGTATAAAGGTGCGTGTCTCCGCCGGAGTAGCTATTAGTTTTGATCGGCCGTCTGCAACTTCCGTCGAGCACTTCCCTCTCCAAGCACAATGAAGCCCTTTGCCTGCATCCTGGTGATCCTTGCCACCATCCTGGCCGTCGGCCACGCCTCTCTGGGCGGTCTGCTCGGAGGTGGTGGCGGAGGTGGCGGTGGCGGTGCCGGCGGAATCGGCCAGCTCCTCCAGAGCAAGCTGGGCGGTCTGGGAGGCCTTGGCGGCGGCTTGGGCGGAGGACTCGGTGGCCTTAGCGGCAAGCTCGGAGGAGGCGGCGGCGGTGGCGGCTACTCCGGCGGACAGGCTGGCGGATGGTCGAACGGCGGCGGATACTCCGGCGGTGGTGGATACTCCGGCGGTGGTGGATACTCCGGTGGCGGTGGATACTCCGCCCCAGCTCCCGCTCCTGCCAGGCCCGTGGAGAAGGTGGTCATCGTCAAGGTCATCAACGAGGGCTACTCCGGTGGCTACTCTGGCGCCCAGCCCGGTGGATACTCTGGCGGATACTCTGGCGCCCAGTCCGGTGGCTACTCCGGCGGATACTCTGGCGCCCAGTCCGGCGGCTGGAACAAGGGCTGGTAAGAAGCCCCACCCCCCATCCACCACCCACCACCCCTACACTTAAAAAAATAGTTCAAACTGCCAGCCAGAAGCTTGGGCTTTCCAGCGGAGAGAAGAAAAGAAAAAAACCAGAAATCCCGAATTTGAAGCTTTGAAGCCACTAGCTTAAGTTTTTTTTTTATTTAGATATATTTTTTGTTTTTTGTTTAGAATTTATGCAATATACGCTAAAAGAATTTCCATTTTTAATTGAGAGACTTCTTCGAAACCGGTTGGGTGCCACGCTTCCGGCTCGATCTTCTGCGGGGCTGGGAGCTATTTTTGGACTTGGATGACCGGCCCATCGGAGTGGGCCAAGTGGAGGTCGTGGTGGTGCCACTTTTGGCCAGGTAATGGGACAGCTAATGGGGCAGGTACTTAGCTGCCCGGCGACAGACAATGGACAGTGCCCCGCGTTGTGCAATTCGAGTGCATTTTTATTGTTTTTTGGGCTGTCCATCAACCCGATCCGACAGAGACCCAAAGCCCAGAAATTGCCCGGATTTGTGTGCCGCCCTAGAATTAGAGGTGACCGCAATCCAAGAAACGTGCAAGAGCCAAGAGGGTCAAGTGGCTCGGTTCTAGAATCGATTGCCATTAACATTTTGGCCCAGAAGTCGCCTCGAAATTGAAATAATATCCGATCTCTGTCATGATTTCTGCCAGATCCGAGACTCGATCCGAGAGATCCATAAAAATGAATCCTATCTTGAATGCAGTTGAACTCGATTTTTACGAAAACCCACAACAATAGCCATTCAGAAGACTATTCTTCTGACTCAGACACGAGGTGTCTCTCTTCTGAGCTCTTCTGAGATGTCAGCTCATAAGCTGCACCTCTCTGATGGATGGATTGATTGATCGGCTGATTGATCGGCTCCGAGGCGACCCGATTTGCAGACAGCACGAATTATGTGCAAACCGCAACACGCAGTTGCACTCACAGTGGCAGTTGCAGGTTACCAGTTGCCAGTTACCAGCAACTTGCAACTTGCAACAGTTCGCCATCTGGAAGCCATTCTACATAATGGGCGATCATAAAGAACCGATATCGATATCGATATTCCTGCCACCTCGGGGCCCACTCGATTAAGTACTTTGCGGTCTGGCTGGCTAATAGATCGATGATCATGATGCGGTGGCATGCCATGCGCCATGTGGCATGCCACACTCTCTTGTTGCATTCTGGCTTTAAGGGTTTCTACATTTACCCAACATTGTGGCTCAAAAAAATAAACAAATTAAGAGCTTTGCATAATCCCTGGCAGCAGTAGTTTCCGATTTTATGACAGAGTTTGAACCCAAAACCCAGTCTCTCACTGGATTAGCTTTTCAGATTTTTTAATTGGGTTTTAATAACTTTTTGATAACTTTTTTTTTCACTGATTTTTTCATAAATATATATTTATTTTAAAGTCTAGTATTCTCAGACTTAAGGTCTGCTTTATTCTATTTTTTTTCTATTTATTTATTTTTCAATTTATTTATTTGTTTATTTCTACTTTGTCAAATGTATTTGCGATTTAAACCTCAACCCTGTAGCAGAGTGTTATCAGAGCAAAGTTTAAATATTCTTTAGAGATTTAAAGAAAAAATCTATTTATTTATCTTAAAGCTTAGTACTAGTCTTTCCTTAATATATATTGTTTAATGTTCTTCAAACTAAAACATCAACCATATAGCTTAGTGCTTAGTGTTAAGTGTTAAGTATTCTTTGAAAATTAAAAAAAAAAATCTATCTATCTATCTTTAAGTCTTATACTAGTTTATCTTTAAAATAAAATTAAACTACTAGTTTATCTAGTATATACTAGTACTTATACTAGTTTATCTTGGTGTTCTAAAACTAAAAACTCAACCCTGAAGCTTAGTGTTTTTTAAAGGTTTAAGGCAAAAATCTTTTAATTTTACCTTTTAGTCTTGTAATAACCATTTTTTAAGGTTTGAAGTTTAATGTTCTTGAAACTAAAACTTTAACCCTGTAGCTTAGTGTTATCATGTCTTAAAATAATAATTACTTAAAAAGTATTCTTTAAGGATTTAAATAAAAAAAAATCTATTTATTATTATCTTTATTTAAGATAAATTCTTAAATGTTCTTGAAACTAAATCCTCAACCCTGTAGCTCAGTTAAGAGCCATGTCGGAACAATTTAATTTTGAGACAAGTTTTCTTTAAAGATTTAAAGAAAAAATCTATCTTTTGATGTTAAAGTCTAGTATGAGTCATTATATATATTATATCTTTCGTTAAATGTTATGAAAACTAAAACCTCAACCCTGTAGTTTAGTCTTCATAAATTTAAAAAAAAATCTATTCATAAAATTTGATTTAAATATTGCTAGTCTATTACTAGTTTTTATTTAAAATCTCTTTTAGTTCTTGAAACTAAAACTGCAACCCTGTAGCTCAGTGCCATCAGAGGCAGGTGCTCTGGCACTGAGCCTTTTCCATAATTGTTATTTTTTTGGGCCAAAACGAGCGTACGAAATCGAAAGTTAAAGTTGGCATAATGAGGCCCACAGCCAAGAGCCGAGAGGTGGCTTCCCAAGCTCAAGCTCCACCCCCAGCCACCCAGCCGCCAGCCGCCCAGCCACCCTGCCCCCGAATCTTGGCCATTGTAAGCGGTCGGCTGGTCGGCAGTTTTGGCAATTAGATTTGATTATACGAGCCGGTGGCAGTCACCGACGGAGCTGCCGACGGAGCTAGAATCTCTGGGCTATCTGCCGCTCTGCAGCTGGGATCTGCGGGGTATAAATAGCCGAGGCGACCTGCAGTCGGAAAACAGTGAGTGCACGGCAGCTGCGGAGATGCAATCGACTACTCGGACTCGGATCGGCCTTCTGGCGGTGCTGCTGGGCGTGATCGTGGCCCAGGCCAAGCCCCACGGTTGGGGCGGCAGCGGCGGAGGCGGCGGTGGCGGCAGCAAGGTCATCATTAGTGCCTGGCCCTCGAGCGGCGGCTGGTCCTCCGGAGGAAGCAGCGGCGGCGGAGGCTGGAAGAG
>JAJJHT010004648.1:2087887-2100950 GCA_021223865.1 Drosophila pandora | reverse complement strand
TCCATGCTTGCCACCGCCACCGCCGCCTCCGTAGCCGCCACCTCCCTGGCCACCGCCTCCTCCATAGCCTCCTTGGCCGCCGCCACCGCTTCCGCCGCCTCCATAGCCGCCACCTCCTCCTCCGCCGCCGAGGAGGCCGGCAGAGGCCAGGGCGACCATCAGACCGCACACAAAGACCAGGACCAAAGCGTGGCGCATTTCAGATCACAGAGAGAACACACACAGAAAAAAAAAGAGTAATCCTTGTGGTAAACCGCTGGGGCAACTGAGGCAGTGCAACTGCAACTGATGTTCTAACCCAGAACTTGGCTCCGTTTTTATAGCCATTGCTGCGGAACTAATCGTTCTCCATTTTCAGTTGAGTCACCTCCATCCGATCCGATGCGATCCAATCCCTCGGAGCTCCCAAAGGAAGGTTGAGAACGCGGCACAATGCACTTGTCTGGCTGGCTGGTAGGCCAACATGCCTCAAGTATGTCTGGGATGGGAACATCGCGTATACGCCACCGATTCACCGATTCGCCGATCCACCAACAAAACATAATAATAAAAGCCAACCTCAAAGCCAAATCCGAACCGAAGCACTTTTAAAATTGCTGAGCCATGGCTGGATCATTAATTGCTGGCAGTTTCGCCTCCAAGTGTCTTCCATATTCTATGCTCTGAAGTTGTTCTTAATTATTTTTATTATTTTACGGCCCAAGAGGCCTAGACCACAGTTTCTTTGGCAGAAAATCTGTTTGAAATATTAGAACCTAAATAAGTTACGAAAATAAGGGATTTATAATAGAATTTCTAAAACATAAAGGAATCAAAGGCTTCAAAATAAGGATGAAGGGTTTCTAAGATGCCTCCAAGGAGGTATACTTAGGGTTAGAAAATGATGGGAGTTTTAGGTTCATGAATTAAAAATCATTTTGAATTATAAGAACCTAAATAGGTTACGAAATAAAGTAGTTCTAGAATAAGTTTTTACGCAGAAAGGCTTTAAAGAATTCAAAAAAGAATTAAAGGGCTTATAATAGGGTTTTACGAAGGTATAATATTTAGGTTTAGAAAACTATAGCAGTTATAGGTTTATAAAAGGATTTTTTTTTTAATATTATAACCTAAATAGGTTACGAAAGTTAAGTACCTCTCGAAAATGTTAACTAAATGGCTTCAAATGTGGTAAAAAAAAGTGAGAAAAATCGTATCAGAGGAAAATAAACGGATATCCTATGGTTAGAAAAGTATAGAGGTTATCTTTTTGAAATATTGCTACCTCAGTTGGTTGCGAAAATGTAGCAGTTAAGGAAGGCTTATAAGAGACCTATAAGAAGATTCACTTAGGGTTAGAAAAGTATGGGAAACATTATGAAAAATGAATATTCCAGGAGTTCTTGGAAAACTAAACTTAAATGCTTCAAAGAAGAGGGGAGACTCTCGAGAGACTATATCCTTTATAAAGGAAAACTAAGGGGCTAGAAAAGTATGGAAAACCTGGATACAAATTATAAGGTGCAGTAAGAAATAAGAAAAAGTCAATAGGTAACGAAAGTTACAATAGTTCTCGTAATAGTACAACTAAACAGAAAGACTTGAAAAAATAAACGAACTTCTGTAAATGGCCTATAAGAAGGTATACTTTGGATTAAAAAAGTATGATATTAATAGATTTTTGAACAGAGAATCAATATTAATCATAATAGTTTTAATAAGCTACGAAAGTTCTAATTTTTCTCTAACTAGTAAGCCAAAAGTCTTAAAAAAGTAGAGGAACGTTCTGTAAATGGCCTATAAGAAGCTATACTTTGGGTTAAAAAAGTCCAAAATACATTGATATTTGAACAGAAGATCAATGTGAATCATATGTACTTGAATAGGTTACGAAAGTTCTGATAGTTCTCAATTACACAATTAAACAGAGAGGCTTGAAAGATCAGACTCAGTTCAAAGTAAAGCCCACATGAAAGCCAGCCAACGTCGGCTTAAATAAACAATTTTCTCGCACTTTATTTTCAAATCATATTTATGCTCGTTTTCGGTTAGGTTGTAATGCCGTGTTTGTGGTAATTAATCTTCATTTACAGAGCCAGCAGTAACAAATTGGTGGATGCAAATGCGAATGCAAACACGAGTGTGTGCGAGTGCAGCCATCAGACACTAGTTCAATGTCAATTGACTCGCAAACACGACTAGATGGCTGGCTGGCTGGCTGCACTTGAGCATCACTTGCCATAAATTTCATCCAAGTATCTAATGGATGTGTGGGTCTTCTCATGGCAGTGGCTTGCATATCCCACAAAAAGTATCTTTTACATTCGTATTCATAGAGTGGAATTGTAAAGTCGAACCACTGTGCAGCATCGCGGGCGCATCTTCCACCTTGGCCGGAGGAGCAGCGACTCAGCTGTTCCACAATCATTTGAGCCAAGAGAATGAAAAATGCATTAAAATCGAATAATAATTGCCACGAACTCAAGTTTAGAATGTTAATTGCTCCAAGATCCATAATTCAAAGTTCCCCAGCATATTTATGCGATTCTCAATCGGTTTTCAGACCGATCTAAGATCATAAAAATGCAAAAACTAGTCTGAGTTCTCTGATTTATGCATTTAATTTCGATTAAAAAAAAAGAGTATTCTTAAGTATTTTATGTTACAGATTCAAGGGGGGGGTGGTGTGTTGTGAACCAGAGGGGCCGGAGGTGGGTGAGGGTAAGGGAGATGTGTCCTTTCCATAGTCCTTTTCGTTTCTCTCACCACCAACCACTGTTCGAGCCGGAACTGGACCAGCCGTTGTTGTTCCAGCCAGAGTTGCCGCTGCTCCAGCCAGAGTTTCCACCCCAGCCGCCAGAGTTGCCGCCCCATCCGCCGGAGTTGCCACCCCAGACCTTGGAGCCACCACCCCAGACTCCAGTGTTGCCTCCCCATCCTCCAGAGCTGCCTCCCCATCCTCCAGAGCTGCCTCCCCATCCTCCAGAGTTGCCCCAGCCGCCGCTGCCGCCGCCGCCTCCTATCTTGATGACCTTGATGACCTGCGGCTGGGAGGAGGACCATCCGCTGTTCCAACCACTGCTGCTGCTGCCGCCCCAAGGATTCGAGGATCCCCAGCCGGAGGAGGATCGTACAACGCCGGCGGAGACGCAGGCCACCAGAGCGGAGATTACAATGAGAAGCTTCATCCTGTTGAGTCCTTTCGATTGCTGGTTTCAGATACTTTGTTGTGGTTGTGGTTTTTGGTTCACCTCTCGAAGTGTCGCACTCGAATGATGTGGCCAGTGGAGTGCCGGTCGCTATTTATCGCAAAAAGTTACACAAAAACTGCGTGGCCCAGACTCGGTCTCGGATTAGTCCGCTTCCACTTCCCATAGACTGGGACTGGACTGGGCCGGGCCGGGCCGGGCCGAGTCGGGCTAAGCCTCGATTTGCTCAACCACAGTACTTGGCCCGGCTCAGTGCAATGCAAAGTGGCGTCAAGACGAGAATCCACAAAATAAATCTCACTCGAGAGGCGGGTGGCTGCCTAGATGGCTGGCTGGGACCCTGGGTAATTGCAGTTTATTAAACCACTTTGAGCGTCCGATTCTTGACCAGGGTCAACTGCTTTTAAAGCCAAAGTACAAGAAGGCAGAAGCCACCAAGCCAGAAAGCCAGAAAGCCACAAAACCACCAAGTGGGTAGCCAACAAATCAAGAAATCAACAAATCAGCCGACCATGTGCGAGCCGGGTTGCAAAATTCGTGCATAACTCACACGCTTGATGGATCATTTCCTCGCCGAAACTGCAGCACAAGTGCACTGAGAAAAATTACACTTCAAGAAAATAATTATGAAAGAATAGGGCATAGAATCTATCTAGACTTTTCTCTCAAGACTTCTTAAAACTCCCAAAGCCATACCCTTTTTAGAAAATTTTTCTAATTTTTTTCACTTTTAAATTCATTTTTCTTCGAGTGTAAATCAGACACCTGCAAAATTCGCAACTAGAGGGGGCGGGGTCACAAATATGAGTCCACTGTGCGAAGATCTGGCGTCGGGTGAGTCATTTGTCAAGCTGGCAGCTTAAGCTCCAAACGGCGACACTTGCAGATGCAGATACAAAGATACACAGATACAGAGACACAGCAGATGCAGATGCAGATGCAGATGCGGATTCCAGGTGAAGGGGCTACCTGTCAGGTTGTCTCCACTGCGGCACAGTGGTTGCTCTGGCATTTCCTGATCCCGAAGGACAAACTCCTGAGAACTCATAGAGCCAGAAATCGAGATCAACTTGGAGATCAAGGTGGGCCATCTAGGACGTCTAGGCGATAAAAAGTGACGCGACGAGCAACATTCACTTTCACTCCCGACCCGGCCTCCCGACCTCACCGATGGCACTCACTGATGATCCGATGGTGATTGGTCCGCCACTCACTGAGCCCCACTGTACCGGCCCGGGCGCCACTAAAAATCCAACAAATTGTAAACAAAAACTTGAGCAAACAGTCATCTCTGAGCTCGTTGCAATTACCTGGCGAATGGCGACACTGCGACCTCTTTTCCACAAGTTATTTATTCTTTGGTTTCAGTGGCTTTGGGGGTATTATGGGTTAAGCATCAAGGACTCAGAGGGTTAACTGTGGGAGACAAGACTAGGGGGAGTAACTACTCATAAAAATTAGTTATTGAAACGAAAGAGTCTCGTTTAGTTCGCAAAGATGATCATTTATTTCCTCTGACTTCTTAGCTTCTCAACTCTTACAAGTCAAGACTATCACATAGGGTATCCCCTGGTCGATCAGCTCCGAAACTCATGTAAATACATAACAAAATTAATTGAATTGTCAACGCGCTTAGAAGGCAAAAATAGTATATTGCATATCGACCGCAATCGGGTCAAAACGAACCAGGTAGCTCTGTCTGATCATAAAAAAGTTAAGTAAGTGGTAGCTCTAGCCTAGGCGGTAGTTGGATTATAAATAGATGGGCCGCCGGAGGAGAACCTCCTCCTCAGAACCAGGACTTGGACTTTGCCGTGGTGGTGGTCACTGGCTGGCTGGTGGTCGACGACGTGGAGCTGCTGCTGTCCGGGCAGGTGCCGCAGGTCTCCAGGTGGGCGGAGCGGACGATGGAGGCGTGGATGCCGTAGGGCGTGGTGGGGTTAACCTCCAGGAAGTAGTTGCCCTTGGAGCCCGGCGGTACGCCATAGCCCATGGGTATCTCGTCGCCCGGGCAGCGGAACTCTCGGAGGCGGGTCAGGGAGCTGCACCGGGTGGCCATGAAGTTGCGTTCGTTGCCGGGATAGACGGTCTCTGCGTAGTACTCCCAGGACCTGGCGTGGGCGCACACCACGGAGTAGCAGCCGGCGGGCAAGGGACTCAGCCCACTGGGATAGAAGTCCGCGTCGCCCAAAGGATCCCGCTTGCCCAGCACCCCCGAGTTGCTGTGGATCACGTCGATGAACTTGGCATCTCCGCGCAACAGACCCGAGAGCACCTCCCCCTCGTTGAAGCACGGCTTGGCCGGATCCAGGCCCGTTATCCGTGGAATTACGCTTCCGGTGAGACGCGTCAAGTGCCTGCCCGCTGCCCCCACGATGTGAGCGCCCAGGCTGTGGCCGATCAGGTGGATGTTCTCCACGGGCATCACGTCCAGCAGCTTCACCAGCCCGAGGGCTATGTTCTCGCCGATCTCCTCCGTGTTGAAGGCGCTCCAGGTGTACAGGGTATCCACGAATCGGGCAGCGTCCACGGCCTCAAAAGGTTGGGAGAATCTCAATTATTGGAAGGGTTAGGTCAAGTTCGGAGCAGCTTCAAGATTAGACTCAGGGCTGAGAGCCACTAATCTCGGCAGAGCCTTATCTCCGATTCTACAATCTACGGATCTCACCACAAAGTTGACGTCGCCCCGGCAGTTGTAGGCCTTGGAGAAGACCTCTATGGTGTCCGATCCGTTCACCGTGGTGGTCCAGCCGGTGGCCAGGATGACCACCTTCTTCTTGGGATCAAATTCCGGGCTGGTCCACATGGCCCCCGGGTTCGTGAGCGGGAAGTTGATCTTGGCGCAGGGCGTCCGGAGCTGGAAGTGCATCAGGTTGATGTCCGGCGTGAACTTGGACTTGATCTTGTTGTTGGCCAGGGCCTGGGAGCCTTTGGGGAGATATGGGTCATCATTTGGCCTCACTCCATCCGGGTAATCTACTCACATATGTAGCTCAAAGAGCTGGAGACGAACTCAAAGGGATAGCCGGCTATCAGCTGCTTGCCGCCGTCGAGGAGACCCTGGGGCGTGGGCAGGAGGCTGGGATCCACTATACTGGCGCCCACAGTGCCCACCGAGTCTATCACATCCGGGAGCGTCCACTCGATGGCCTCCATTGGCCGGAAGAACTGCAACAGCGTCAGCAGGAGGAGCATCATCAGGGGCAGCCGCTTACGGCCGGGAATCTTGCCAAAGTCACCCATCCTGGACGAGATTCGAACGCTAACTGAGTGCCGGAAGCCGGGTGTGAATGTTATTTATACGGCTTCCCGGGGGGAGGGAGAGGAGGAGAGGAGGAGATCCGATCGACTTGTATATATTTTCCATTCGACGACGCCGCCGGCGACAATATCGATGTGTGTGCCCCGATCAGATAAGGTGCACTTGTCACTTAAATTAGTTTCCATTTGCGGCACTCATCGGCGCTCCATACAGCTCCGTAGAGTATAATGCCCATATATTATAATCAGAATACTATGTAGGAGAGGCTGGACGGGCCTAGGTACCGAGCTGCACTCGCATGTCCCGCCCTCATCTGCATACATTCCCCGAACCGATAATCCCTAGCGGCTCAGGCGCTACTCTTCAATCCGGATTAAATCCGGATTGCCGGCAAACAAGCCGAAATCTATGCGGGTTTCGGTGATCTTGGAATTCCCCAGTTTGCTGATACCCGGGGTCACTTACCGAGGCACTGATTAGGAGACTAAGCCTTTGTTTTTTGTCGGAATTCGTTGGGCAACTTCCGCAGGCGGTTGGCAAGGTTCTGGGTGGAAGATAGGGTATCAAAAAGTGCACTGGGAGAAAATACTATTGGATAGTAGAACTAGAAAGGTACTACATACTAACTAGACTAGACTAGTGTCTGGCTTTAAAATTAAATAGATTTTAATATTTCAAGTTCTATTTTCTTGTAGATCTCTTAGACCTTTAAGACCTACTCCCATTTCTCTCAGTGCACGGCTTAGACTCACGTATTGAACATCAAAGTCCCCCCCAGATTCTGTTACGACAGCAGAGTCATATTAATGCGAGCACACCGCCCATTGCCCATTCTCGGATCCGATTCCCAGGCCATTGTCATTCCGGCGGCGTTTTGTGGACAATTATTTGGAGAACTGGCATTACGTCAGAGCCCCCTTTTAGAATTATGATTGGGCCTTTATCTCTGAATAATAAATAGCAATAAATCGATAGCTTATATAATCTCTGAGAAGGACTAGGATCATCCCCTGCAGTTGCCGCACTCGGAACCCGCAGAAGTGTACGTCTCCGGGCTGGCATTCTGGCCGTAGGGCTCCGCCCCGTTCACATCCACGTAGAAGAGTCCCAAGTCCGCCGGATCCGCTGCGAAGCCCATGACGGTGTCCGTGCTGTCGCAGAGTATCCCAGTGTAGAGGTCCGCATATCTCCCGCAGCGCTTCCCGAGGAAGTCCTTCCCGTTCGTGGGGTAGACGGACTCCAGGTAGTACTGCACCGCCCGGGTGTGGGAGCAGGAGAGGGCGTCCAGTCCCAGGCAGCCCCGCTTGAAGGGCAGCCGGCCCTGCACGAAGAAGTCCGCGTCCCCGGCCCGCTTCGAGGTGCCCAGCATGCCGGGATTCGTGTGGATGATGTCCACGAACCGGGCATCCCCGCTCCTCACCCCCTCCAGGTCGTTGCCGTCGTAGAAGCAGGGATTGGCCGGATCCAGGCCGGTGACCCGCTTCAGGATCTTGCCGCCGGACAGCTGGCGGTAGTTGCGGCCCGTCGAGCCGGCTATCTGGGCGCCCAGGCTGTGGCCCACCAGGTGGAACCGCTCCAGCACATAGTCCTGGTCGGGCAGGCGGAGCAGGGCCTTCGCCACGTACTCCCCGATGGCCTCCGTGTTGAGGGCCGACCAGGAGTAGAGGGTGTCCAGGAAGTAGGCGGCGTCCAGCACCATGAAGTTGGTGTCTCCGCGGCAGGCGTAGGCCTTGGCCACCGGCCCGGCTCCCGAGTCGTTGATGTTCGTCTTGAAGCCCGTGATGTAGAGGACGGAGGGCCGATCCTGGCGGAATCCCGGCGTCGTCCACAGGTCCTCGGCCTTGGTCAGAGGCACACTAACATTGAGGCAGTCGGCATCCTCGGTGAGGAGGAAGAAGCTCATCCGGGACATGTCCGGCACCACCTTGGACTGCAGCACTCCCAGGTCCACTATGGTGCTGCAGATGTAGTTGAAGGTGGAGAAGCCCAGGTCGAGGGGCACTCCGATCACCCACTGCTTCAGGGTGCTCTGCAGGCGCTCCAGCAGGGAGTCCACGGTGGGGAGGCCCGGCTCCTGGTCCTGGCGGCCAGGGTGCTCCCCTCTGCTGATGTTCATAAAGTCCAGTATGGAATCGCTGTGGATCAGATCGCTTCTCAGGTTATCCGCCTGAGCTGCTCCGGAGAGGAGGACCAGAACTACTAGAGCCCGGAATGTCATGGCTGGGGCGGCACACTGAAAGAAACTCGGATAACCTTGGCGGTTTTATACTTTCCGGTGACCCACTTTCTGATCATGTGTCTCCGGTTCTGGACGACACGACTCTACGACTTCGTGTGTTTGGAATATTTTGAATCTCAGAACACGTGTCCGGGTGGCACGAACTGATCCACTCTTGCCACATCCAGGTAGTGGTAGTGTTGTTGTGTTTCACCAGAAATTGGAAATTATAGCGACTGGCGGATCAGTGGGTGGTGGGCAGTGAGTGGTGGGCAGTGAGTGGTGAGTGGTGGGTGGTGGGTGGTTCGGGCCAGACATTGGCAATCGCATAATTTTCAAAACGAAAATATTTTGCGTTAGGAAACGCTCCGCTCAGCTAATAACTGAGCTCAGCCGGGCTCTGTTGCCAATTACCCGACTACCAGGTCTCCGCCTCCACCTCCACCTCCACTCCCATCCTCCTCTACCGTCCACCTTTGAGAAACTTAAATTAAAACTCAAACTGAGACAGAAAAAAATAATAGCAAGCGTGGCTATTACATTGGGAGTAGCTACACAGAGAGAAAAGGGGTACAGAGATTGTTTTTTTTATTTTTTAATATTTAAGATTTCTCCAAGTGTATAGGCTGTAGTCTTGCATGTTTCAACTTAAGGGAGTCTAAGAAATTTTAAAACAATCTTTAAAGCTAAAAGATATTTTATTCTAAATATTCAAAAATCCAAGAAAACTCTTCATATTCTCCTCTCATTGTTTTTTAAATTTTAATATTTAATATTTAAGATTTCTCTGAGTGTATAGGCTTGTAAAGCTTGAAGACTTGCGTGTTTCCCTTAAAGATTCCTTAGAAACTCCACAAAACTACTTGAGAGAGTTTAAGAATTTTTAAAATAATGTCAAAAATTAATAGATATTTTATTCTAAATATCTATAGACCAAGAAACTCCCTCCTATTCTCCTCTCATTATTTTTATTATTATTTAATTTTAATTATAATTTTTTAAACCCCTTTCAAGAGCATCCAATATTCGTCGAATGACGAACCAATTCGTGCCTGGTTTTCGGCAATTTATTCGCACATTTCACGTCGAAACTGATGGCAACAAATTTCTACCAGCCGGGGAACATGCTACTCTGCTCCTCTACTGTTTTGCTTCGCTTTTCCACCTTTTGCAATCTCTGGGATACCACCGGCACACTACCCGTCAGATACGAATATGGGTGAGTGTGTCAGATACTTTTGTGTTTTGTTTTCGGCAGTTCGGCAGTCTACTCGCTCTACTGACTTATTTAGCTTTCTGGCTATGAAATCGAAATCAATGGAGATTGCTATTTATTAGGGGGTTTGTTGGACACAGTATAGTTCCAAATTGGAGCTTATATAATGGGTCTTATGGACGAGGTCCTATCCAGCAGGGAGATGAGGGATGAGGAACCACTTCCCTTCAGAAGACTGCACTTTTTTGGGCTTCCAGTTCAAGAACAATGATCTTCTCTCAGTTCTCTGTTGATCCCCGAATGTGTTTGTCATTCTAGCTCCCCGGATAGTAGCTGTTGATAAAATTAATTAGTTAACTTGTGCCAAAAAAAAAATAAAATTTATGAAAGAAATACGGAAAGAGCGACTCAGCTTCCGCCTCGCCGGTTGGGGGATCTTTTTTTTATTTTTGTTTAATTTTTTTCCCGATATGATATTGATTTTTGGAAGGCCCAGAGGGATGGCAGCTAATTGCGTAACATTATCCACATACACTGGACACACTGCACTGGAAGAAAATGAGGCGAAAGAGGCGATTATTACGTATACGCACCGTTGCAACATGGCGAGCGGGGTAAGTGCAGCAAATTATCAGCTCCAGTCGAACGATCGCGGATCGTAGGCAGATGTCCGTTGCAACATTTAATTTTTTTTTTCTTTCTGTATTTTAAGCGTTTTGTTTTTGGTTTTTTTTGTTTTTTGTTTTTTTGTTTTCTGGTTGTGTGGATTTTGGTTGCAAGCAAACAGAAGCGCGAAAAGTGGCTGGAAAATGCAGGAAAATTGACGGAGCTCCGGAGCATATAAAATGCCACCGAGTTTCGAGACCAAATTAGTTGACTCGAAACATTTCACCGCGTCGGTTTTGGATTTTTCCCCCAGCCACATATCTCCAAGTAAGAGTTTAAGCCACCATGTTCAGCTATCGCCTGGAAATGTTGCTCCTGCTGAGTCTCCAGCTGGGCCTCCTCATCTCCGGCTATCCCCTGGGCGAGGACCTCTCCGGTGGCGTCCACTCCGCCGGTCTGCTGGGCAGCTATGCCGGAGGCCTGACTGGCGGGGAGGCCCTCTCCAAGCTGGACTTTAGCTCCGAGGTGTCCTCCCACGAGTTTGGTGGCGTCTCTGACGCTGACCACCTGGGCTCCCTGGGCGATCACCTCAGCGAGGACCACTTCCCGGCCGACTACGGCAGCAGTGCGGATGGTGGCGAGGAGTACGCCGAGGCCAGTGAGATCCACTCGCACTACGAGGACCACCACGAGGATGAGCACAAGCCGGTGCCCGGGATCGATCACGGCAAGGGCGCCTTCAGCTACAGCACCCTGTACGAGTTCAAGGACCGGGACGAGCACGAGATCCACCAGCTGCAGCACCAGGCCCTGGAGCAGCAGGTGGAGCACCAGCAGGCGGAGGTCCACCACCTGGAGAGTCACTCCGACCACGACCTGGGACTGGGCCATCTGGAGGAGCTCTACTAGGACTGTGATTGTCTAGAAAACCAAAGAATCAGAACCAGAACTCCATATCCTAGCTATTTTTTGTTTTTTTTTTTGTTAAAAGTTACAGAAATATTTAAAGACCAAAGTTGAGCTTGAAGGCTTGCAGAAATAATAAAGATTATATTTAAAAAGTACGTTTCTTAAATGTTTTCTGTATGACAAAAAAAAATCAAAAAAATAAAAACTAAAAAACAAAAAAAACTAAAAAGAAAGTCCTTCTTCAACGGCCATGGGACTGGACTGGAAAAGTGTGCTGGCGGAGCTTCAGTTGGGAGAAGTCCACGTTATCGCTGACCAGGATGCGGGGCTCCTGGAGGGGCACTCCCGAAGTAGCCACCGGCAAGTGGGAGGCCCCAAAGGTCTCCACATACAAGTGGGGCCAAGGACTCCCTCCCAGCGACCCAGCGACGGAGGAGGAGGAGTACGGATTCGAGAGCAACAGCAACGGGGTGGGCTCCGTGTCAGGGGCTAGTTGGAGAACCCCAGAGCTGATGTGGATAGCAGGTCCATACCCTATGAGTCATATACTTTAAAAGTTAAGTTGGAGCCGTTGGAAATATTACTCATACGCACCATGGGCAGTAGGAACTGTGGATTTCTCCTTCTCCGCCGGATGAGCCGCCGATGTGAAGCCCACAGCACTCACCGCCAGAATAAAGAGTTTCCAACCAAACACTGGCATTTCGTTGCGTTCTTTGGAATTCTTCAGAATTCTTCTGGGCTTTTATATTCTCCGGAGAACGGATATTCCAAGTCATAGCTGAACGCCCATTGGTGACACTCGCATGTCTCGGCGGGCGATTAAGATCGGTTGGAATCATTATATAGAAGCTATAGATCGGCAATGATATCTAGGAGGGTCTAGAGGCCATGGTTTTCAAGAGAAAGCCTAAAAGACTCCCCCAGGTTTCCGAGATTTCCGAGAATCATCATCCCGAACTAAAAACGCTGCTACACAAAACTAGTTTCTTGAACTAAAATTCTGATAAAATTAATTGAATTAGAGCCGGGGAACCTTAGACCCCCACCAGGGCCACCCATTTCTGTGGCCATCCGGACACCGATCCGCTGGGAGTTAGCATTCGGGTGCTAATTTCCGATAGAATCAATAAAAAACACAATGAACTCGACCGTCAGACCGCCGGAGAGCCATGAAAACTGAAACACAATCGCAGCCATTCGAGATTCTGGCCGTCGATTACATAAGAGGGCCCAGCCGGATATCACCAGTGGATAATGGGTTATATAACGATCCACTCAAAACACCTAGATGTGGTTTATAAATTGTGATTTTATTTACAAATCGCTGTTCGCTCGTTTCGGTTCTATCTCTCATAACAAAAAAAAGGGCGACTTCTCGCTTTAGAACTACAAAAAAAATAGTTGAGTACGTTTAGGATTAAGATTGACTTGGTGGCTTCTGGTGGCCATCTTCCGGCTCACCTTAGCAGCCCACCAGCTTCTCGAAGATGCCGCCGCGCTTCCAGCCGGCGCCGAATCCCAGTCCGGAGTTTCCGCCACTGTAGCCCTGGCTGTAGCCTCCGTTGTACCCTCCATTGTACCCTCCATTGTAGCCGCCGTTGTAGCCGCCGTTGTATCCGGTGCTGTAGTCACCGCTGGAGCTGGCCGAGCTGCTGGCCGAG
>JAJJHT010004648.1:2057335-2081429 GCA_021223865.1 Drosophila pandora | reverse complement strand
ATATAATTAATATTTAATTTAAATAATTAAATCATTATTTTTTATCAATTATTTATTCAGAATATATAATTTCTAAAAAAGTAAACAAATAATGCCACTTACCTCCCACTGTACTTCCATTGACTTCCAGTGGCGCCTATTCCAATAAGAATATTTATATGTATGTATGTATTTATTGGCTGCCCAAGCTAACGGTGCTTTCGCTCCTGACATAGCGGGGCTCTCAGAAGGACCCCCGCTCGGAGCACCTTCCATGAATTCCCTTTTAAACCAGGAATTTCAACCAAAATCTCTGTCTAAATAATTTAATATTTTTACAAAGAATTAAGAAGGATATTTATCATATTCTTACCATTTCCAATTAAAGGAAAAAGGGATATAAAGATAATCGTAGGATCTTACACTATAAATATTTCAATACTCCCGTAATCTCAACACTAACCACTTGTCATTGCTTATGCACTTTAATTACTTAGTTTTTAATGTTATTAGAACTTTTTTAAGCAATTTTTATTGTCAAAACACTATTTAAAAAGAAAATCCAACAAAAATGAATTTAAACCAGGCAGGATCAGCCGGCAAAGAGAGTGTGAGAGTGGGAGAGAGAACAGGTGCAGCACAGGGCCACACTAACAAGTGGAAAAAATTCCCTATTTCACAACACTACTAGAGAGTTTGGCGGAAAAAAGGATCATTTTCAAACAGTCATAGAATACTTTTTACTTGCAGAATGATAAACCACTTTCCGAACTCCGTCGAACTGTCCCGCAAGGACCTGCTGATCAAGAATATCAAGCGCTACCGCAAGGATCTGGAGCGACGCGGTGATCCCCTGGCCCAGACCCTGTCCCCGGACACGAAGCTGGGGATCGGTGGAACGCGGTACAAGCACCTGGACATCATACCCCTGACCTTTGTCCTGCCGGCCGACTACCAGCTGTTCGTGGAGGCCTTCCACCAGAACCCAGCGAGCACCTGGATCGTGAAGCCCTGCAGCAAGTCGCAGGGCGTGGGCATCTACCTGGTGAACAAGCTGTCCAAGCTGAAGAAGTACGCCTACGACGCCAGGACCTTCTATCCGGCAATGAACCGGGACACCTGTGTGATCTCCAAGTACATTGAGAATCCCCTCCTGATTGGCGGCAAGAAGTTCGATCTGCGGCTCTTTGTCCTGGTCACGACCTTTAATCCCCTAAAGGCCTACCTCTACAACGAGGGATTCTGTCGGTTCTGCACGGAGAAGTACGACCAGGCGGAGATCGACAATGTATTCATGCACCTGACCAACGTCAGTATCCAGAAAACGAATGTAAGTGAATGGGATTAGATATCCGGATCTGAATCCAACTCCCTAATCTCAGGAGGAGTACAATTCCATACACGGTGGCAAGTGGCCTCTCCAGAATCTTTGGCTCTACCTGGACAGCCTCCGGGGCGAGGGCGTTTCGGATATATTGTGGCGCCGCATCTCGGACACCATCCGTCACTCCCTGGACGCGGTGGCTCCAGTAATGGCCAACGACCGGCACTGTTTCGAGGTCTACGGCTACGACATCATCATCGACAACAGCCTGAAGCCGTGGCTGATCGAGATCAACACCTCGCCCTCGATGCACTCCACCACCACCAACGACAGGAGCCTCAAGTCGCGCCTCATCGACAATGTCCTGGACGTGGTTGTGCCCCCCAACAGTCTGCCAGAGTGAGTTGTCCTTGCGTCAGTTGTCCTTTGAATCATTACTTATCCAACTACTCCCAAAGCGAACACTGGGATAAAATCCCGAAGCCAGAGTTGTTGAAAAACTTCACCGTCCTGATGCCCATTCCCCACCAGAAGCATTCGTCGACGGGTGCCGGGGGGGCTACCCGGTCGGGAGGATCACGGCGCAAGGGCAGATCCTCCAAGAAGAAGAAAAGCCCACCCGCCGAGGGGGCGGAACTGAACGCCAAGAAGGGCAAGGGCGGCGGCACCGACACCGGCACTGGCAAGGAGAAGCTGCGACGATAACATCCCATTTCCTTAGTCCTTTCCCGCCTAGTCTCTGGAGGGATGTCTTTTCGAAATTTTCGTAACTTTTAATTCGCAATTCTCGATTCGGTATCGCACAAAATTATACTTAGAGAGTAGAGTACACACAAAAAAATTAAAGTATCGTATATATAATCGCTATATATAGAGGCTTAGGCTCTAGTTTAGTGTTAGATCGTACAAATGGATGTCTATATCTAGATAGCTGCTGTCTTTATTCGTTTTTAGAGACCTCTCGCCGGAAATCGACACAAAAAAAAAGGCTATAGGCATATCCTTAGATGGTATATCCTTTATATCGTATATATATCTCTATAAGTTTTACTTTTCGCTTCTGGCAGATCCTCGCCTCAGATCCTGCCTATCTTGCACACAAAATGGCTTCCGCTTTAAAGCTAACAGAAAACAAACATTTAAGGATTATATATACAAATTAAAATGTAGAAAAAAAAAATAATTATGATCAGAGACATTGAAATATTACTTATGATCTGGCTGCTGTCCTTTCTTCCTTTGAAGTTTGCTCCTCTCGCTACTGACTATGTACAAAAGATGGTTCTCCGACTCAGACTCAGACTTGGATCTTAATCCTTAAGAGCTAACTCTAATCCGAGCACTTCACAAAGATATATATTCTCGATCCTACGAGCTAGTGTTGTGAATAATGGACTTAAGACTACATGTGTGTGGTGTGTGGTGGTGTGTGGTTCAGGGCGGGCTCCTCCCACAAACAGTATACCACTCCCCTACTCCCTACAAGGATCATAAGGACATATACTCTCGCTTTGGTTACAAATATTATAGTTGGCCTTATTGCGGAATGATTACAATAGAATACATCGGTCTTGGATGAGTTATACAGTTTAAAATCTTAGGGTTATCCTGCAAGTAGTTGCCGAACCCCACCCTGGACAAGTGTGTATGTGTGTCTGGTACGAAATTGTGGAAGAGTTTCCATCGCAGATCCGATTCCTCAGCCCTCAGCACTCGGTGGCGTAGTAGAAGATCTCCACCTCCTCGCTGACCTCCCTAACTCCGCTGCTGGCCTGCTCCTGCTCCTGCTCCTGCTGCTGTCCCGTCCTCCGGTCGACGAGCACATCCCGAGTGGCGCGCGCGTGCGCCAACACCTATAGTCACACCTTCGAAGCGTGCGGCTGGGAGCCGGCGGTGCTGCCGTACTGCGACTGCCCGGAGGACATCTTCTGGACAGTCTGGTAGGTCGGCTGCTGTTGGATCTGCAGCTGGTGCTGGAGTTGCTGCTGGTGTTGCTGCTGGTGTTGCTGCTGCTGCTGGAGGAGCAGGTGGGCGGGGTGGCCGCCCTGCTCCCGGATGGTCACCTGGGTCACGAAGGGACCACGGCTGCGGGCGGAGCTGTTGAGGCTGGCCGGCGAGTAGCCGTTCATGGCCGCTGCCTTCCAGTGGGGCACGTTGATGGGCGATGTGGTGGTGTTGCCTCCCGCCCCGGAGGTGTCTCTACCTCCTCCGGAAGAGCTGCTGTGCTTGATGCTCCCGACCCGCTGCTGCACCGTCTCGTACTCGTAGTAGCTGCTGATGGGACGCACTCCGTTCCCGGCCTGCGCCTGCGGACCTGCCTGTCCTCCTGATCCCGACACCGATCCCGATCCCGTCGAGTGCATGCTGATGTCCTGCGAGCGGGCACTGCGCTGCGAATGGTAATGCTGATGGCGGCGACTGGAGGAGCAAGCATAGAGGAATGATGAGTAATTTACAAGGTGAGCAGGAAGGGTGTTCTCTTGTCCAGTTGGATGCGGAATTTCGACAAGCTGGGACTCAATCTAAACTACTTTTAAGCCAGAACCAAGTAGCCAAAATACCAAAGTAACTAAGACATTTAAAGTGCAGGGGGCAGTGCGTTTCGTTTTTAAAGGGGGGTATAAGGGGTTCTCCATTCAAAAAAAAATTAAAAAGTTTAAAACAAATTTGGTTTTCTGATTTTATTTCTAATTGATGGGGAATTGAACTACAAATCTTTTATGGTATTCCGATTTAGAATCGGATAAAGATTGACAAAGATATGGCTTTGAAAAAAGCATGCCTTTCTCAAAATTTTCAAAGGGGTACCCCTAGGAAAAAAAGACAAAAAGTCTATCGGAAAATGATATCCTAGATTTTGAAGTAGTTGTTGTTGTGGAATTGAACTAGAAATCATTCAAGCTATTCCACCGTAGTAGAACATTTATTTGTAGTTAATACATACTTTTATGAAAAGTTTATTTAAACAAAAAAAATTGACAAAAATCGATCGGAAAACGATATCTTTTAGATTTATGGAGAATTGAAGTAGAAATCTTTTAGGATTTAAAATCGGATGCGAATTTCCAGTAAATTAGATGACTTTGTTGCAGTCCATATAGGAAAAAGCATGCTTTTCTCAATTTTCTAAGGGTTATACCCCGAAAATTAGACAAAAAATCAATCGGAAAATAATATCCTTGATTTGTATGCTATTTGCTAAAAATATTTTAAGGTACTCCGCTTTAAAATCGGATAAGAATTGCCAAAGATATGGCCTTCGCTTAGGACCATATACAAAAAAGCATGCTTTTTCCACTTTTTCAATAGTTTCAATAAAAAATCGATCGGACAATGATATTATAGAGTTTTATGTGTGTAGATTGATGGAGAATTGAACTGAGACTCTTCTTCTTCTTCTTCTAAGCTATTCCTACCAAGCATCATAAGGATGTGAATGAGATGCCTTTTTTGAAGTTCATATCTGAAAAAGCAGCATCTGCTTTTTTAATTTTCGAAACAAAAATGGATAAAGATTGATCTGAAAATTATATCCTTTTGATATAGATTGATGGGGAATTGAAATATAAATCTTTGAAGATACCCAGGATGAGATTCGGATAATAATTTCTAAAGATATGGCCTTTTTTCTAAATAGTTTTCGAAAAAGCATGCTTTTTTGAAAGTTTTGAGAGGCTCTTGATGAGGCCTCCTAGAAGACCTAAAGAACCAAAAACCTCTCTCAGGTTTAAATCAAGAATCTGATAATATCCAACTAAGATATAGACTTCCCCCTAAAACATTTAATGGTTTTTGGGACTTATAATCACGAAACGCACTGTCAGAGCATGCTTTTATGTGTGAGAGTGTGTTAGAGTGAGTATGGATTTGGATGTGAATGTAAGTGTGTGGGTGTGGGTGCTGGGGGTTACCTTTCCGCCTCCACCTTGATCCGCTGCCTGATCACCTGCTGACGCATGCACTCCAGAGTGGATTCCGAGAGCGTCTCCGAGATGCTGGAGGTGCTGGAGTCGCCTCCTCGACTGCTGCTTCTTTAGCGTTAGTAGTTGTGTGTGTGTGTGTGTGTGGGTGAGGGAGTGTATGGATGTGTGGGTGGTAGGTTGTGGGTTACATACACATGGACAACAAAGTACAGACACCGATAAGACAGAGAAAGAAAACAAGAGAGAGAGAGAGAGAGAGATGGGGACACAAAACAGATCCAAGTTAGATTCCATGAATTAGATTAGAGATTAGTACTAGTCCTCCACCAAGCCCACAGAACGATGCCCAGGAGGGTGGATGGATTCCGGGAGGCAGGACCCGCCCTCTCACCTAATCTGATGCTGGTGCTGGTGCTGGTGCAGGTCCTCGTAGTTGGCGTAGTGCTGGTAGCGATGGTTGAAGATGTCGTTCTGGTGGATGCCCCCATTCAGCTGCGACCCCCCCGTGGCGCCGTTGGGAGCGGGCAGGGGCGGTGGTGGCTGGTAGGCCGGCGGCTTGCCGTTCCGCTCCAGCGCCGCCAGGGCAGCGGTGGGTATCTGCTGCGCCTGCTGCACCTGTTGGGTGTTCGTGGACACCACCGAGCTGGGCGGGGAGATGGTGCTATTCGCCGTGGCGTACGTGTCCACCGGCACCACCCCGTCCTTCCGGTTCTTCCCAAAGCGGAACATGTGTCCGATCCCCCGCAGGATGCTCGGCTTCTTGGCGCGCGAGGACTTGCTGCCGTGCTTGCCGTCGTTCAGGGAGCTCTGGAAGGGACCGTTGCGCTGGGCGGAGAAGCCGCCCTCGTGGTCGCCCTCCTCCAGCAGCCAGGTCTTGCGGGGTTCTGCAAGAGATTGCGGTTATTAGAGAGCTAACTATCCAGAGGTAATCGCTACTCACTGTTGGCGTCCGGTTCACTGACCACCGCAGCCCGGAGACTGTCCTCCCGGCCGCGTCCGCGAGGAGCCCGCAGGGCGTGATGGCCACGCGGTTCGTCCGACATCTGCAGCTCCTGGACCATCGTCTGGAGCGACTCCAGCGACGAGGACTTCTTCAGGCCCAGCGAGGGACCCAAATCGCCCAGCTGATCCCGGGCCTCCGACTCGGCGGCCATCTGCTGCTGCTCCCGCTGCTCGATGCTGGAGGCCGTCTTGGCGTGCTTGTAGCCCGTCGCGAACTGGGCATTGGCGCTGGCGATCCGGGCCGTCAGGGACTCGATGGAGCCGCCGTACACCGCCGACTTGGTCAGCTGGATGCGGCGCTCCCGTTCCCGCTCCTCGCGCAGCTTCTTGTTCCGCTGGTAGGTGCCCGTTTCGCGGGCATCCAGCGCCGCATGATGCTTCTCCGAGATGCTCCGCCTGCCGAGGGCGTCGCGCGAGAAGTGCTCCACCCCGGAGTTCGTCTCCAGGCTCAGCTGCGACGAGTAGGTGGCGTCAAAGTTGGAGGACGACGAGGGAGTGCCTGGCACGGGCACTGCTCCGGGAGCCGGCCCTCCGGCGGCCACTTGCTGGCCGGACGATGCGTTGGCGCTGCTCGGGTTGCAGTGCTGGACATCGTGCGGACGTGCCGGTAGAGTTCTGCAAGGGATTCGGGTATGAAAAGGGTGATCTTTGGATGGTAGAACGTCAAACTTACGGCGACATGGGCTCGGAATCGTCCTCGATGAGCATCGCCGTGTTGCCGTGTCCTGTCAGCAGGTGCAGCTGCGCCGGCGACCAGTTGTCGTTGGTGGCCATGTAGTAGCTCTCGTTCCGCAAGGCGGCACTGTTCCCAGCCGGAGCTGGTGGCAGGCGACGCTGCTGCTGCTGCTGCTGGGGAGGATGCGACTGCTGCTGTTGCGACGGCTGCTGCTGCTGGTGCTGCTGCTGCGAGGACTGCGCTGAGTTGGAGGAGCAAATGCCACCGGTTAGACGATCCAAAACGGGATTGCTCCACCTGCAAGAAGAACCAGTGTCAGTAATCCCCTCGAGAAAAAAGAAAAGGAGGGCAAGGAATCCTACCTATTCATCTCATTGCTGGAACTGCCGCCTCCACTTCCCCCGTTGCATCGCTGCTCCCGCTTCTCCGGGCTCAGGTAGATGACCGTGGCACCGGAGTTGTCGCTGGCATTGGAGCTGCTGTTGTGGTTGCCGCTTCCGCCGCCCCCGCTGCTGTTGCTGCTGCTATGGCTGGTGCTCTGGTCGAGGATGTCGCTGGAACTGGCCGAGCGATGGATCTTCCGGCCCACCAGGAGGGTTATGGTCCCGGGGTGCTTCCCCGGCGTGTTCACCATCGCCCGGCGCAGGGTCTCCATGGCCTCGGCGTTGTTCTGGCCCCGCAGCGAGACTCCATTGACGCTCAGGAGCTGGTCGTTCATCCGCAGACGCCCGTCCCGGGAGGCAGCTCCTCCGTGGATCACGTTCTTCACGAATATGCCCAGATCCCCGTCGTGCTTCATCGGGCCGTTGGCGCTGCTGGTGGTGCTGGAGCCGGAGGCGTTCAGGTTGGAGCACGTCTTGCCCTTCACACTCACCCCCAGGCCGGCCTTCTCCGTGTCGTGGACGGGGATGTGGAGGGTGAGCTCCTCCCGGGACTGCCAGCTGTTGCTGCTCGGCGGCAGGCTGTCCTGTTGGGATTCAAAAGAGACGGGATTAGTTTCGGTTCTGGCGGAGATTGCAATCCCACTTACATTCGAGGCCGCCGACTCGCTGCCCGCGTCGATGAAGTGCTGAGATTCGTTCAGCTGCTGCTGCTGGGAGTGCTGGAAGAGCGACCTGGCACTGCTGGACTTCTGGACGGGAATCGGGGGCGGAGCTGCCGCCGGAGCTGCTGCAGCCTGGGCTCCGGCCGCGGCCTGCTCGCCGTTCTGCTCGGCCAGCTCCTGCTGGCGGGAGACCACAATCCGGACCGTCGCTCCGGCGGGCATGCCCCGCAGAATGGCCACCACGTCCGTCTGGGTCTTGCCCGTCATGGGCGTGCCGTCCACCTCCAGCAGGCGATCCCCGGGCTTCAGGCGCCCGTCCTCGATGGCGGCTCCGCGCGGCAGGATGTTCTTGATGTAGATGGGACAGTGGCCGCCGGCGGGATTGTCCCGCGTGGTCACGGAGAAGCCCAGTCCGTTGGGGCCCTTCTTCAGGAGGATCTCGATCTTGCGTCCCAGCTTCCGGGTGTTGGCCACCTGCAGGGAGGTGCCCACGGGAGCGGCGTGCGGCTTCCGGGTGGGCGAGACAGTGGCCACCTCGACCATTTCCGCCACCTTGGAGTCCCTCTGCTGGCGACTACGGTTTCCCCGGTCGCCCCGCAGTACCCTCACCCGCAGCTCGGAGCTCTCCAGGGCGCGGCGGAGCTGCTCCTGCACCTGGGACTCGGTCAGGCCGATCAGCTTGATGCCGTTGATCTCCAGGATGCGGTCGTCGCGGCGCAGGCGCCCCCTCTCCGCCCGCGATCCCGGCTCCACGTGCTGCACCAGCAGTCCTCCGCCGTGCTCCTTGTCCGGCAGAGCGGTGAGACCCAGCGGGCTCCCATACTCGTTGATGATCAGCAGCATCTCGCCGTCCTTCTCCCGAATCGACTCGTAGGCCTGGCCCAGCGGCTCCTTGCGCTTGCTCTCCCTGGGCAGGGACTTGCTGGAGTAGGCTCCGCTCTGCGCCGGCCCGGAGTGCCCGGAGTGGGTCTGCTGGACTGGTGGCTGCTGGTGGTGCTGCTGCTGGAGCTTCTCGGCGGCCTCCATCCACTTGTAGCCGTTGCCGACGCCCAGGAACTGCATTGAGAGGCGGCCGGAACGGGCAAATGGCTGGTGGTTACCTCCTCCTCCGGCGCCGTTGCTTCCTCCGGAGTGCGGTTGCTGGTTAAGGAGCTGCTGGCTGGGATCGTCCTCCTCCTCCCACTGCGGCGACAGGTGGCCGCCGGCCTTCTCCATCAGCAGCCGCTCCGGCGAATCCCCGCCAGCGTAGTGGGGCGCCGCTGCCGACCAGCGCTTGTTGCTGCCCTCCGCCTTGAGGGAGGCCAGCAGGTTGGGGTCGCTGCTCCGGCGCACCATCAGGCCCACGCCCAGGCCCGCCATCGGACCGGACGTAGTGCTGGTCACCTCGATGTGCGGTGTGGACAGATCCCGGGGGCAGGTGGGCGCCTCTGTGTTGGTGGGATCCCGGAAGATGTCCGGCGATCCGGTGCCGACGGATGAACTGCCGGAGGCTCCATCCCCACCGCCCTGTTGCACGCCCGGATCCGGTCCGGGATCCTCGAAGTGGGCCAGGATCTGCTCCCTGTCGTCGGCCACATCCCGGACACAGTCGTCCGGGTCCAGGATGCCGGACTGTGTCTGCAGATGGGTTACCGTCACCCACGAGTCGGGCTGGAAAACCAGAGAAAACCAGAGGTTAGTTTCTTCTGAAGATGAAGTGAAGCCCTCTCTTGGGGTTTAAAGAAATCTTTGCAGGTTCATCACCTCCATTACCCAATCCCCCAAATGGAGGAGGAGGAGATGCATTCGCTGCATTGTTCTCTATCTTTTATAATTTTCGGACTTTTAATATATAAACCTTTAAGATCTATTGATAGAATCATATTTTTCTTACAGCCGTACATCATATAGCAGCGGCATAAAGGAAATAACATTTTTAAACGAATATTAACCGAGTTGTTCTCTATTTTTTATTATTTTCATACCAATTTTAATCCATAATCCTTTAAGATATATTTCTAGAAAAATTTCTCCCAGCAGCCGTACATTATGTAGCAGAGACATAAAGGAAATAACATTATTTAATGATATATTTAGTGAATAATTCTTTTAAGTTATTTTCCATTTATTTTCTACTTTTCTTTAATCAAATAAGCTTCTAATTAATGATTCACATTAAATTTTTTTTTATGAATATTTTTTCTCAGTGTCTAAGAGCCAAACAATTGCATCATGGCTGAAAATGGAAAAAAAAACCAAAAACCAGTCAAAAGCGTTGGAGTCTTGGAGGCTCAGACCGAGCGAGCTGCAGAACTGGAACGTCGAACATCAAAAGTTGGCGCAATAATTTCGGCTATTTTTCGCTTGTCTTTTCTCTCATTTTATTAAGTATATACATATATATTTTTTTCTGTGTTTTTTTTGGCCGCATTGCTGTTTGTGGGTCAACATCGGCACTCAGGCATTCTAACTATGCAATGGAAGTATCTAACTAACTAAGTTGCACTGCCACTACTATTTAAGATGATTAATGATTATATTTATTTTTTTTTTCTTATTTTTTAGGCAGTTTTTGAACCACTGTGGTGGACTGCTAAGTTGCAGCTTTGTTGGTATTTCTTTTTGGTCATTTTTCAATGAAAATTATGCGGCAACGAGCTGCCACAACAATCTGGTTCTCATATCTCAAAGGTTTCATAGATTTCCAAGATCGGATTGGGCAGGTGGGCGTGATGGAGCCAATCGGACATATGCACCGTGAGAAATAATCAATAGATATGCTAGTTATCCCCTAGATACTTTTTGTATCTTTTTTTTGTTACCTTTACACACGAGTAGGCCGAGGGCGAGGGCGGTCGCTTCGGAAGCGTGAGGGAGTAGGACTTGTGGAGCTGGCCGTGGGGGATGCCCTCGTGCTTGGCCGCCACCTTGTAGGTGTGGCGCCACCCGAAGATCCCGCCCAGCTTGTTGGTCAGCGCCGGGCACTTGGGCGGTACGTCGAACATGGCCCAAAATCACTCCTCGATTTGGCTTTAATCTTTGGTATTATCCGTTTGGATTATTGTTTATTTTTTTGTCTTTTTTATTGTTAGTGTTTTGTTTTGTTTTTATTTGTTTTTTGTTCGATTTGTTTACGTTTTCATGGTAGTATGACTTTACACAAAATCGCGTCGTTGGCTTTTTCGCATTTTCACAGTTAGTGGCCGATTAGTAATACTTTTGAGGAACATTTCACCGCCCAGTGGTGGCCCTGGTGGTTTGGAATAATAAACAAATCGTAAATAAGTAGCTCTCGACTGTGATTCAAGCCCTTAGTCACTGCTTCTGCAGACAGTCGCGTTCTTATCGGTGATGCAACCTCGTTTGGAGAGATACCCTTATCAAAAGTGCATTGAATTGGCTAGAATCGGCTATCTCTTATCGGTGGCACACGGAAATGTCACGCAATAATGAAAACAACACCGAAAATAACAGCAGACAACAGCAGAAATCAAGAGTCGATCCAAGTGCCATTGAAAAGCAAAAGTATTTCGGGGGAATGATAAAAAAAAAACAGAGTCAGCATATCAAAGCAATAAAAAGTGGCAATAAAAGTTCATGAAACCCAACACACATGTTCTATTGTGGTTCTGATTATCCAAAGTCCTTTAATCGGTCTTCTTATTCTATTCAAAATTCAAATCTGTTCTAATTGGCGCCAAGCCCCAAAATAGTGTTGGAAACGCCCAAAAATGCACTCTCTCACAACGCCCTCTCTCACACCCCCCGCCATGAGCAAAAAATTAATCCTTCTTCGCGTCTTTTTTTATTGTTTAAAATGTGTTTAAAATGCCATAATCACTTAAAATCATCATTAAGCTCAAGCTGGACAATAAGATTTAGTAAAATGAGCTTAAAAATAATAAAAATCAGTGGAAATTACACCACATTTCCAAAGTCTAGTGATCGAAGCCGGGTCGGTGCGGGTGTTGTGTTGTGAGTGGCGCCTCCTCTCTAATTCCGATTAAAAATCACTTCTCCCTTCATTAAAGAGAGTAAGTTAAGTTAAGTTAAGTCCCTTCATCCCTTACTAATAAAAAAAATAAAAATAAATTAGACTTTTTAATTAAAAATCCTTTAGAATAATGAAATCCATAGAGGGTGCTCCACCCCCTCCCTCCCTTGTATGTGTGCAGTCTCTGAAGCGCTCTGCCTTGGCCGCGAAAAGTCCCGTTAGAGAGTACAAACAAGCGAATTGGAAGTAAATGCATTGGAAGTGGATGTCATTGGAAGTACAGTTCCAGGTAAGTGGAATGTTTGTTTACATTTTGTTGTTTACTTTTTTGAATTAATATTTTCTGAATGAATTATTTGTGAAATGTGATAGTTGTTTAAATAGTTTTTTTTTGTTTTATTTGAAAATAAAACAAGTCTTATTAGGGTGGACTTGTTGGAGAGAGAAAATACTCAACTAACTATTATAGCCGCACATTTCCAGCGCTTTCACATTCTCCCCCTCCTCCGTCACTGCTCCCCCCGCTTGATTTAGGTTTATAATTATTTTATATTGTGTCTAAATAGCAAACTGGTTTTGATTCTAACCGCCTAATGCCTTTCCCATGCAATTTTCCAGTCAGCTTCGCGCCTCTCGTGGAAAACACAAAAGCAAAGAGAGGAGGGATGGGGGATGTGGGGTGGGGTGGAAAAGGGAAATCGGCAACAAGTTGCACGGCCAGCAAGCATTTTATTTCTCTACCCCCTTTTGCATATTCGTGCTCGGAGGCATTTTAACTATAACACATATAATGCCTTAATATATATAGATAAATCAGTGGCAGACACTGTTGCAACTAAGCAGCTAAGCAGCAACCTGTGCAACAGCAACAGTAACAGTAACAGAAACAGCAACAGCAGGTTGAACTCAATTCGCACACTCGGCCCGGCAATAGGCTTTGATTATGCACCTGAGGAGACACCACCACCACACCTGTAATAAATACAAACAATGGCCCAGGCCCAGGCCCATTTGAAGCGCCAGCAACGCGCTGAGGCATGACAAGATGCCAGGCATTGGGTATTCGAGTATTCGAGTATTCAAAGCCTCACTCCCCATGGCCCCTCACAAATGCGATTTATTTGCTTACTAGAAATTTTAGACAGGCCCGCCGACAACACCAAAAAGTGACTGTACACTCGCTAGAGATACTCAGATACTCGGATACTCAGCTACCCAGATACAGATACTTTCGCATAAACAAATAAATATTTTTTTAGGCCGAGCCAATATTTGCTCAAGCCGAAAATAAAACGCCACTCGAGGGCAGGAACTCAAGCAAACCCAGTGGGGAAACGATCGCTTTTCTACCAGAAAGTATTCTCAAATGCATTCCCATTCGAATCGGAATCAGAGTCTTCATTTGAAGGTCACTCATAATGGGGTGTGCCATTCAGAAATTAGGCTTCATTCATTCAATCACATACTCATTCATACAATCATTCATATACATTAAATAAGAGGGTGAATTCATTCATTCATACACCCATTCAATCACTTGTTGAATTCATTCATTCACCCAATCATTTATTCACTTTTTTTTGAAAAGTTTAAGTCTGGTTTTTAGTCAAACTCATTTAATTCTGAATCACTGATTTGGTGTATTCATTCCCATTCGAATCTGATTCAGAGTCTTCAATTGAAGAGGGGTCATTCAGGGGTGTGTTAAAAAAGTCTCAAACTTAGTCAAAGTTTGAGTCTGAATCACTCTGGCTAATAAGTAGCAACAGAAAGTGTTCATCTGGTATACTCATACTCATACTCATTCGAACCAGAATCAATTTCTTCGCAGGTAATCATGATCCGTTTGGAAATGAATGTATTGCTCAGGTGTTCATTGAATAACTTTTCAAGTCATTCACTCATTTACTCTTTTCTTCCCTCACTCATTCATTTGTTGAATAAAACTCTTCTTTTCAGTTAAACTTGTTTAAAAATAAGCCCTGAAAACCTAGTCCTAGTCCGAGACTGAGTTTGAATCACCGACTGTATTGATTCAACCAATCACTCATTCGTAATCAGATCCATTATCGTATTCACATGCCCGGCACGCTCTCGTTTGAATAATCAATTAGCAAATCCCTTATGGGTCTGGAATGGAGGGGAAATTAATTGAAAAGCTGAAAAGCACTCGTAAATTTGCATAAAATGCGATCATATAAAGTTTTGTGATACTGCCACGCCCACTAGCAAGGCAAGGCAGGGCCTTTGTGTGGCAGTCAGGGATTTCTTTCCGAGACAAGCCAAGCCATAATTTGCAATCAGGGAGTCAGTCGGGCGGCCCACGAGATGCCGTGAGGCTGCAATCACAATCAAGGGGGGGCAAGTGGCATGGGGCAGGGGCATGGGGCATGCAAGAAATGTTGAGGCGGTGGAAAGAAAGGCCAAATTACATGTTGTCATTATGCATGCCACATGGGGCAGAGAAGAGAAGAGAAGTGAAGGAAAAGAGGGCGGGCAGACAGCTCTCATAATGAAGTGTAACAAAAAGTCGGATAGGAGCTGTCAGAGGTCAGAGGTCAACTAACGCAGAAGAGCATCTCTCCATAATTTGTCCTTAAATCAGATGGCCAAGAGGGGCCACAACTCTCGAGTGAAAGGCGGAGAGAGGCTGCCCCTTTCTCCTGCCCCCTTGGTGATTAGCACTGAGAGAGAGGGGTTAGCACTTGGCACAAATAATTAGCAACCAACCAGGGAGTAGTGCCTAGACGGGGGTGGAGCTGAAAACAGAGCACCTGAGGGTCACCTGAGCAACAACTACAGATGCCGCCGGACTGACAATAGAAAGAGCAGCTGTGGCCGCCACTTTCAACTGCAGCGGCTGCCATTTAAGGCCATTAGTGTCACTCGCAACGCTTTCCATCAGCCAGCTGTGTCTAGATCTGGCCCGGGTCCGGCCTTTGGCTTTCCCAATCCCATTAAGCACTCCAATTATTATCAATCGCCGATATACGGCCAGGGAGAGATATGATATGACAGGGAGTGGGTGGAATGCCATTGTCATCCCTGGAAATACTTCACAGGCCAAGGGAAGTGAAAAGAAAAGCCACTTACGAGCTCTAATCTATTCCAGGCCGTAATTACCCGCCGGAGAGAAAGAAATCTGCTGTACAATGGACCTTTTAACTTCAACACCCATCATGTGTGTATCTCTTCCAACTTTTGCTTTTTTTTCAGACTGATTTTTAACCGTTTTAATGGCCTATGAGTACCAGGTAGTGCTCTTAATCCCAGAGAACTACTAATACTTAATACCACTTACTAGCAGAAGAGCTGAGTCACTGGTACTGCCAAGACCTTTTGGGAAATTAATGGATAGGAAACTGTCATATATCTTCAGTACTCTGTCGAGTTACGTATTATTATTAATTGCTTTGCCCGAGCAGGGAAAACTTTCATCTTTTCCTGCTCATTTATAAAGTGGAGCGTCGTTGCCGTAAAAAAAAAAAAAACTGCACTTACAAACGAAAGTTAAACAACAAAAGTCTGTAAGCCACTCGACGCGTAATTGCCATTGCCGAAAAAAAAAAATATGTATATATTTCTGTTTAGTTTTGGTTTTATTTTTTTTTGGCTTTCAACCGGTCTTCTGGCTTTCCGAAAAGTTTACTGAACTTCCGAATGAGACAGGGACAGGGGCAGAGAATCAAACGAATGAATGAATGAATGAATAAGCGAGCTGTGCGATTGAGTAACACAGATTTTAATTGATTTAAACGGCTGCGCGACGCGACTTGAGCTTAATTACTCGTGAAAATGCAGAAAGAGAAGAGCCGCGGCCAGATTCAAGATACCAAAAATATGGTAATTAACTGGAGGGCTGTTGGTGATGAAACGTGCTTTTCCACATTATTTAATCCAAAAGAAAGTGAGGTTATTGCAAAGATCGAAAAAGAGACAAACATACAGACACACAGATAGCGGAAAGGATTTGTCCAAACACGTTCTATGCAAATTGCAGGAGCAAGAAAGGGACAAACAGAGTCTGCAAGAAGAAGCCAAACGGAAAGTGAGGTTATTAGAACAAGAACAAGAGAGAGAAAGACAGACAGGTAGCAGGACATGTCTGAACATGTGCTGAGCAATTTACAAGAGCAACAAAGGACAGAGTCTGCAAGAAAGCGACTGAGTTCTCGGAAAGTTTATTCATTTCAAGAAAGTGAGGTTATTAAAAGATCAAAAAAGAGACAAACATACAGACACACAGATAGCGGAAAGGATTTGTCCAAACACGTTCTATGCAAATTGCAAGAGCAAGAAAGGGACAAACAGAGTCCTGAGAAAGCTCATTCATTTTAAAAGTGAGGTTATTAGAAGAAGTACAAGAGTGTCTGTAGCAGGACATGTCTGAACACGTAATGCACGCATTACAAGAGAAAGAATGAAACAAACAGAGAAGAGACAAGAGAAAGAGACTGTGAAAAGGACATGTCCAAAAAAACGTTGTGCAAAAGCAAGAACGAGACAAATAGAGTCTGCAAAAAAGAAACAGGCAGCAGGACATGTCTAAACACGTGCAACAAGTTCTCAAAAAGTGAGGTTATTGCAAGATCAAAAGAGAGACAGACTGAGACCTGAGAAAGAGACAATAAGACGGGATGCAGGACTTGCCTAAAGAAAAAGAGACAAAAAGAGTCTGCAAGAGAGAGATAAATAGAGTCATGAAAAAGCTCATTCATTTCAAAGAAAGTGAGGTTATTACAAGCGCAAAAAAGAGACAAACAGAGTCCAGAGAAAGAGATAGACAGACAGGGCGCAGGACATGTCTAAACACGACCTGTGCTTGATTCTCATTCTTTTAAAAAAAAAAGTGAGCTTATTAACAGAACAAGAGAGACAAACAGAATCCTGAGAAAGAGACAAACAGAGTTCAGAGAGACTGGTAGACAGCGAAAAGGATATTTCCGAACAAGTGCTGTGCAAGAGCAAGAAAGAGACAAACAGAGTCGGCACGAATGAGTCAAATAGAGCCTGCAAGAAAAAGTCAGGAAGCTGGACATGTCTAAACACGTGCATTAATTTTTTAAAAAGTGAGGTTATTGAAAGATCAAAAGAAAGGTAAACAGAATCCTGAGAAAGAGACAAACAGAGTGCAGAGAAAGAGACAAACACCCAGGGTGCAGGACATGTCTGAACACGCGCTGCTCGCTTTTCGCATTCATTTCAGGTCATGCGAGTTCACTGTCACTTTCACTCACTCCGCTGTCCGCGGACATCGAGTTTATATTCAAGAGTATTTACTTATTTGTTGCTTAATGCCTGTTGTTTGTTGTTTTTGTTGTTGTTTCTGGTTTAGGCCACTTTGGTGACAACAGTCGGCAACCGAAAACAAGCAAACAGTTAATCAAGCCCGGCACTAACTGTGCATTTCTCGATTGTTTCGATTCGATGAGCGATTTATCGGTATTTATGTTGTGTTTTGGCTTTCGTCGTTGTGGCTTTTTGGCCACTACTTCTATGGGAAACGGTCTGGGTGTGGAATGCAGGCAAGGGAACTACCACAAGGCTGATTAATACCACTAGGTAGTGGTGCTTAGGAAAAACCAAACAAACACCCCCCACGCCCTCCCTGACTGCGAAAATATTTTATCAAAAATCGAGTCGAAGGCACCGAAATCGGTGCACAAACAAACCGAAAGCCGCGGGCCCGGGGCCGTAACCCGAAAGTTATTTTATCTCGCCAGGACGATAAGATTAACGGCCATGAGACAGCGACCCGCAAGAGCTACCCGGTGGTGCTGAGCCCCAAGTGGTGGTAGAGCCCCAACCCCACCCAGTCTCTCCAGTCTCTAGTGGGTCAGAACCCAGTGAAGGCCAACCACACAAGCGGCACGCCCCTGCCAGGCCTGGCCTGGCTTGGTGGAGCAACCTGCTACCAGTTCGGATGCGGATTCTGGTTCTTGCCGCATTCCTGGCAAGTGAAAGTCGCTGGAATCAAGGCTATAACCGATAACCGATAAGCTAGCCGGGGCCAGGACGGGGCCAACAGGTGGTTTGGTTTGGGAACACATGTCCGAGAACTGCTTCCCAGGAATGCGATTAATCCCATAAACAAACCTCCGTCCGCTCGAACAAAGAACGAATGGTGTCTCCTCTGTGGTTCTAATTAATGTAATTGGAGACCCAAATGGATCTATTGACTCTCAGAAGGGGGAAGGGGACGAACCGAACAAGACACAAAAGAAAAGGTCAAAGGACACCGAAAGGAAGCCCTACGAGGGAGTAGGGGGAGAGAGGTTAATGGTGGGAACTCTTATTCCTCAGGTGATTAGCTCTCCAGCCCAGAAACTGTCTATGATTTGTGGCATTTTCTCGCAGTGTAGTGGCCTGTCAGGCCGTTTCCTGCCATTCCTGGCTCTGCCGTCATGGGAAGCTAAGCAGCCAGAAGCCATTATGCAGAAGAGGGCTCTACAGAAGCCTATTCGTGTCTTCTTTGGAAGAATCACCCCTAACGGCAAGTGCCTCTCACATTATTTAGAACCGAAGAAAACCGAAAATTCCTCGTTATCTGCAGTGTAATCTGCATATCATTGTGTTTGGTTAGAGTATCTCTCGATTGCCTCGCTTTTTTTTTATTTTTATTTTTCAGATAAACCTCGAATTCTTGAATTCTTGAGATTTCTGAGCAAGCAGTTGCCTCAAAACTGTGCCTTTTTGTTGCAGAAACACTTTGTTTTTTTTTCGCTGGCACTTGAACAAAAATTTAATTGGCTTGTGTTTTGTTTATCACTTTTTATTATTTTTTTTTTTGTTTTTGTTTTTTTTTTAAATCGAATATCGAACCGTTGAATAATTGCAGTACCGGCAGCGTCTGCGACGTCGCAGTCGACGCATTACGGCGAGCGCATAAATTGGAAGCAGCGACCGAACGCGACGACGGCGGCAGTAACTTTGAAACCAACTGAGGCGCTATTTTGGCCAACTAGCTCTCGCTTCTCACTCGGCTTTTTTTCGAGTGTTTCTGGTTCGAGCCGTTAGTTCGTTTCAAACATGCAAAGCCTGGCGAGCGAGAGGTGACTATGGACTGGTCTATTCGCCTCTCTCTCCTCACGACGTGTTGTGAGCTAGGCACTATGGGCAAGAGAGAGAGATCCGCTATTGCCTTCCTGTCAGACGCAACAAGTTGCGCCTAGAGAGCGAGAGAGCGACGGACCGTGGCGAGAGGCGATCGCAGGTGAGATTGAGGCACAGTGGGACAAGAAAGTTATAATCTTTGTATTACAAATAGATTATAAAATTAAATTGTAACAAATTTAAGGTTTTTAGACACTCAAATATTATTATAAAAATGATTTGCAAAATATATATTTTTTTTAATATTTGCTTATTTTGTTCCACTGTGCCATCGCATTCTCTTTGCCTTGGCAAGTGCACCTCGCAGTGACTCTCAAACTGTTGGCAAATGACCACCACCGGGTAGAAAAAAAAATAAAAAACAGATACCTAGAGAAAAAAAAAGGAGAAGAACTTTGTCAAGCGGAACGCAAACGAAATGCGCAAAAACAACCACTGTCAGTACCAGGAAGAGCCAATGCAACAAGTGGCAAGAACGCTGGCCAATAAAACGAATTCCGAATACCTTCCCAGAGGCAACAATGGGCCCAAGGAGTAGTAGTTTGTGGCAAGAAAGATGCCACAACCAGGTATCAGGTATACCCTCTCCGACACACACCGCCTTCCTGGGCGGCGCTGAAATGCAAATTTATGCCAAAGTGCAGAGACTACATTGGAATTGACGCCAGGACGTCATCATGGCCATTGTGTTTGTTGTTCTGGCGGACGGAGGACGCCCGATAATGATGATAATGACGATGGTCGGAAGGTAATCATTATCATTAACAGTTTCCTTTTCCATTTTCCTTGGGTTCTTGTCTCGAAATTGAAGACAATGGCTTGGCCTTCAAGTGCCATCTACTATACTATATTTTTTTTTTTGCATTTTTTGAATATTCTCTTGGAATAAAAACAAACGAACTGGAAAGCCTCCTTTTTCCATCCAACAGTGGAGGAAAACAGCTCACTGCTGGAATAATTAATGAGAGAAAACAGAAATAAATTCAATTACTTTACAGTGGATGATTGTTTGAAAATAAATCTCAAACTTAAAGCCCCTATTAGTCCTCATTAATTATGATTGATTCCTCTTCAAAACTGCTCAATCACTCAATCACAGTGAGTCAGAGATGGAAGAACCTCCTTAAAGACTCCATTCTTTTCATTGAACTCCCAGTTTTTTTGATTTTATTAACTTGGCTCTCAAACTGTAAGCCGTCATTACTTCCGTTCGACATTAAAAAAAAACGAAACAAAACACTAAAAAAATAAAAATAAATAAATAAAAGCACTGTCATCAGCCAAAATGCGAGCACACAACCTAATGAGCAATAAGTCTGAGGGCACAGTGGGGCAAATGCCACCGAAAAGTGCTTCAAATATTACTTTAAATATTAAAGAAAATTATAAGAAGCTCTATGAATAAATAAATCTCTGTCTTAAGTCTATTGTTTAATTATTTTCCCCATTTTTCATTTTTATTTTTTATTTTTTCTTAAACTTGCTAAACTTTGAGACAAAGTTGCTCGACTGGTTCGATCTCAGCATCTCTAATTTTTTTTTCATTTTTTTCGGCTTTTGTGGCTAAAACAATAGAGTAAGAATGGTTAAGTTCATTCACCATTTCACCCAATTTTCGATTTTGTTTTTGTGATTTGTGTTTGGTTCCGTTTCGTTTCCTTTGGCTTTGTTTTGATTTTTTTTGGGCCAAGTTCTGCATTCTGTTGATTGAATTGGGGGTCGGGGGGTCACAAATCAGTCAACTGGGAGGGTGAGGTGGGTGGCGGTAATTGCTGTGCTTCACTGACCCCAAGGTCGCACTCTCTCCATTAAAGAGTTTAGCTTCAATTTTTTAAATTAAAAAATAAAATGAAAGTAGACAACTGGCGTCATCTGTTGGGATGTTGGGGAAAGCTAAACGTAGACACGAGCTTGTCATTTAAATTTAAAAAGGGAAAATTAGTTTATCCTTCTCTTTAGTTTTAAATTCTAATAAAAAGCTATTTAAAGTCTATTTAGCTATTTATAGCTATTTAAGTTTAAAATTAAAATTTAAAAATAATCTTAATCTTTAAAAAGTAAATAAAAGACACCCCAGTGCCGCCATCTGCCGGCGTAGAGAACAACAGCGCCATCTAGCGGTTGGTGTGGCATGGTCATACTCACTTTCCACTCATAGATGGCGCCACCCGCTTCTGGCCAGGTCTATCAACCTTTCGCCTTATCTCTCCCCTGTTTTTTGTCAATGATTGTTGTTTCTCGTTAAACAAACACTTTTTTGTCGATTTTCCCCATCTGCCCCAGTTCCCCCAATGATTATTTTCCCCAATTCGACCTGTTACTTGCCACATGCGTCGTCTCTGAGGCCGATAAGGCGCAAGGAATGGGTGCATTTTGAAGCTAAAATAAATCGGAAAATAATGAGCACTATCTGCGATATAGACAGGAATTCTGAGAGACGTTCTTGAGAGCCGCCAACTCACGATTCACAACTCACTGCACCCATGGCATGTGTCAGGTTGGTGCCGGAATTTCATTTGTCAGCGGAGGGAAGGAAATCGGGCCGTTCGGGCCGTTCAACTGGGTCATCTATATGGTCTATATGACATATGCCGCAAATACCAGAAACCAGGTACCTGCGCCAGTTACCTGTGTAGAGCTAGCAGCTCTTCATTTTTCATTTCAATTAACTAGGCTCTTATCGGGCGGGTCGCAGTGCCCATTCTTCTTACCTGAAAGTAGATAAAAATGTTAAAGAAGTTTAGTTTTCGATATTTTTTTTTTGGGGTAGGTACTATCCGAGAATGGGAACAGCGATAAAAACTATTGATTTTGTTTGCATAACTAGGTTAAGTATATTTTCCAAAAGATAAGAGGGCATATAGTTGGGAGCAGGAACCTCCTCGCAGATCTCCCCCTGCTCTGGTTCATGCCACGTCTCATTTGACACTCTTGCATCTCAACCAAGAGCCCCCACCATTTGTGGGGCTTCCTTGCCGCTCTAGCTCCCGCCCCTGCCCACAGGCCCTCTGTGCTAAGTGGATTTTGTGTCGCTTCTGGTGCTGCTGCGTGCGCTTTATTAGCCACCGGGCCGGGCCATGACGGAGTCTCGTGCTTGCGTTACATTTTCATGCAACACGGATTAGGGAGCACAGGAGGAGGAGGAGTGGCAGACCGAGCGGCAGCCAGAGAGATAGTGCTTTTCTAATGTCAAAGACACGATCAATTACAAGCGGCTTAGAGTCGCCGGCTCGTGACTGGCTGCGGTTGTACAGTGAAGCCTCAGTGTACAGTGGGGGTGGCCCAATGGAGGGAGAGCGACGTGAGGGCAACGTGAGGAGAATTGCATTCAGAGAACTGCCTACTACCCTGGCCTAAGAACCAAGAACCAAGTCCGGAATCTCCCTGTGACATTTATTTATTTATGCATATGCCTCGTCCTCGAGGAGGGGTCTGGCTCTGAATTTTAAACTCGGAGGATTCGGAGGAGGAATGCATTCCATGTCTCTTGTGTCTAATGGTGTTCTCGTTCCTGGAATTGTGCCAGAAATTAAGTAATAGACGGGGCGGCCTGTCTAAGCGGAATACAAATGACTTGCTTATAATTCCTGGCCCAAAAAATATCCGAAACAACTGGTATTGTGAGTCATGTAATCCTATTAGCTGGAAGATCTAGTGATTCATCGATATTTGTGCCATTTGGGGAGGCGGCAGACTCTGGCCCAGTCACCAGAGGCGCCAGCAGAAAGTAAGTCTGGGTGGTGACCCAGAGAGGGACAAGCTCTTCCCCACTTTCAGATAAAAAACAAACAAACAAAAAAGATACAAAAAACTAACTAAAACAAGACAATAAAAACCAATCGGATGTTGCGCAATCCTAAATGTTGTTTCCATTTCGGTCTGTTTCTCTAATTTTGTGTAAATTTCCGCAATGCCAGTCGGCAGAGGGGCGGCGAGTGATGAAAGTGGGAGGTTCAAGGGGCAGGTATCTCAAAGATAAATTATTTCACAGATCGTTACACTTATTCCCTAATTATGAGCTGAAAGATAGGCTTATTCTAGGTCTTTACTTTACAAATCTATGAGTAATCTTTGATTTCTCTCAGTGCATTGGGGGGTCAGTTGGTGGCAGGTCAGAGACAGAGTTCATTACAAAAGCTTGTTATGCAAAAGCTGCGACAGAAAGAGATGCCATCGAGGGAAAGTGAGACACCAATAGTGGAAGCGACGCAACGACGGAAACGCATTTGTGGCATTTGCTTTCCAAGGTAAACCAGCTGCAGCCTCACTCACTCACTCAATCAATCAATCAGTCAGTCAATCAATCGAACAATCAATCAAAAGAGTAAGAGATTATTAGATACTCTCCCCCACCATTGCTTCGAGACGTGTGTCTACTGTACAGGTACAGGTACAGGTAGGTAGGTAGGTAACTGGAGGAGACTCCACTTTGGGGATTGTCTTCCGAGGGTTCTTTGTTCCCTGCCCCTCCCCCTCCCCCGCTCCTCTCACAACAAAAGAGAAATGCAAGATCCAAAAACAATATAATTTATTGTTTGCGGAATTGAAAAAAGAGACGCGGCAAGTAAGCCGAGATTTACATTTATTTGTGTCGCATGACACAGAACGGAGGGTCCACCAGAACCCAGTATGGATGGTACAGTGAATACCAACAGTGAAGAGTCAATAAATAAATGAGAAATAATATCTTTCAGATAAAATCATTTAAAAAGACTGTAAGACTTTACTTTCTTCCGAGTACAGTGATCACTGTGCTGCGTAGAAAGCGTTGAACGAAAGCTTGCTCCTTTTTCTTTGAAATATCTTTGAGAGACAAACAAAAGGCTCAGTGAACTGCCACTTGAATAAATATTAAATAGAGAACCACAACAATGGCCCTACAGTCTACAGTGAAGCCTACTCGCTGACACTCCCTCTCTTCCCGCCGCCTCAGTGAGACCTCAATTGTAATGGATCTCAGCTAGAAACAATTCCCAGTTCCTGGAAATTCCCCGGATGCCGGCGACAACAGCATTAAAACGACATTAGAAGTGAAATTTATGGGCTTGGTTCGTAAAAA